>JACXGM010018603.1:0-18920 GCA_016801145.1 Umbra pygmaea | reverse complement strand
GCATCTCTGATGGCCTTCCGTAGGTCATATCTGGCCCTCCTCAGAGCCTCCGGGTCCCCAGAGTTATAGGCAGAGGACCATGCTACAAGCTTGGCACGGACATTACCGTTAAACCCAGGGCTTTTGGTTGGGGAAGGTCTTGACATTGACCAGTGGAACGACATCATCTATGCACTTGGTGATGAATGCTGAGACAGAGTCAGTGTATTCATCAATGTTGTCACCCGCTGCAACACGGAACATTTCCCAGTCTGTAGTTTCAAAGCAGTCTTGTAGAGTAGTAATGGATTGGTCACTCCATTTTTGAATTGACCGAAATACCGGTTTTTCCTGTTTAAGACGTTATCTGTAGGTAGGGAGGAGAAGAATGGAGATGTGATCTGCCTTTCCAAAGGCAGGGCGGGGGATGGGTTTGAAGCTATTTTGGATCATTGAATAACAGTGGTCTAGGGTCTGATCGCCCCGAGTATGAAAAGAAATATGCTGATGATATTTAGGCATTATTTTTTTCATGTTTGTCCTGTTAAAGTCTCCAACAACCACGAACGCTGAGCAAATTGTGTTTGATTTTAGTATGCATCGCCAGCTGTAATTATTGCTCATTGATCTGCATGAATGACCACAAAACCTCTTGCCATGGAAGATTCCAAATCACAAATCAGCTTACGTAGCACTGCGTTTGTGGTTTGACTGGTCGAGTCTGTTTTCCGAAGATGGCGCCTGGCTGTATACATGAACGGTAATGTCTTTTAAACTATATTTCTAATGTATTACATTTCTAAATTCTTCGGTTAGCATGTAGGGACCCTCATTATGCTACCGTGGAAGCGTGGTGCTATTTTGAGCCTTGTTAGTGGTATAAAATTGTGATTTCTTTTTATTTCGTCCATGCCCTCACAACTAGCACTAAGTAATTATCAGTTCGCACTACATAACGGTCAACTCGGTACCTATGTGTCAATAATCCCTAGGTTCATTTTGCGCTGGAATTTTACTTTAATTTATTTCCTGGCGCGAGACAGCGATCAGGGCAGCCAAATTCAAGTAAGTTCCTATACAGTGTCACAGATTGTTGTCGTGCTGCTTGTTGACACACAGCTGAACGCGGCTAACTGAACATCCACACTGACAGTTAAGACTGAAATCTGGAATGAAACTCCTGTAAGTGCTTGATTATGTTGATCTCTCCAAAATTGCTTATAGCACAATATTAGGAGATCCTACAGTGTATGAAAAGTTGTATTAATTAGATACCAACTTCAATGAGTAAATCTGTCAATGTTTCTTGCTAGATTTCTGAGTATTGACGCCAAATGAGCTGTCAGCTAACAGCAGACCTAGCAGCAGGACTAGTCATTCAAAGCTTTAACAACCTACTTGCCCAGTCAGTGATGACGATAACCAAGACTTACTTCAACTCTGTAATGTGATTCAAGTTGAGTAAAGAATGCATTTGAGTATGAATGAGTGCTTGGTAAGCTAGCTAGGAAGCTAATATTATATTTCTGAACCTAGATGAATCATGGAGAGGAAAAGGAAAAAGATTAACATTTTTCCAGGGTAAATTGTGATAACATTGCTGTTGTAGTTAGGAAATTGTAAAAATATAGGCTTAGAGAACATGATTGACAAATTTATTTCATGAGAAATCTCAAAATATAGCCATATATAGTTAAAAATGGCCAACTGACCCCAGACCAGCCATGTACAGTTCAGCTCAGATTAGTCAAGTACATGTCAGCCAAGTAAAGCCCAGCCAAGTACAGGGCATTTCAATTCATGTTCAAAGATGTTTTGCTGAACACTTGTAATCAGATTGTGCTACTTTCTCCACTTCTCATTGACACATATAGTAAAACACTATTTGAAACATATTAACCAAATAATAAAATAGATTATGTACTCGAGTAGGGGTCTTCAACTCTAAACCTATGGGGTCCGGAGCTTGCTGGTTTTCTATTCTACCTCAACATTAATTGGACTCATCTGGTGTCTCAGGTCTAAATAACTCCCAAATTAGAGTGTTGCAATGAAAAATTGGAGTGGAACTGGCTTCGAGGTCCAGAGTCGAGTATGAGGGTACTATAGCATAACAAATAGATGAATAGAGCATAATACAAGTCAGCGTTAAACTACATTCCCATTCATATGTTAATATATCCATGTTGTAGACTAACTACAAATCAAACCAATAACATGCCACCGAAAAGTTCTGTGCATGGCCTTTACCTAGACAAAGTTGTATTATGGATTGACTACATTGATAAAAAGTAAAACGTCTACAAAATAGGTAGTCTTTTCAGATATCATTATTATTCAATCCAGTGTCCAATTGTTTTACAAACTCCATGTAATATAACATAAGGGAGGAGAAATTACATTTGCATTTGAACAAACCCTTGAAGGTGCATGATGTGTATCCTTGGAGCATTTAACTGCCTTGCACAAGGACAGAATTACCTGTTATTCACCTTGTCATGTCAGGAATTAGATTTATGTAAATGTGCCATAACATGTTTGCTGTTTACTGTACCTACAGTATATAGTGTAGCAAGGTAGTCTTCAGAATATTTTAGAATTACATTTTCAGGGACCTTCTAAGAGTCCGAATTAATTTCTAACCCTGTGTGAAAGACTGGTGGAGATCATGCCATGATGCATGAAAGCCAATTATTTCTGAACTCATCCTAAATTAACACATTAGTATTGTGTTGTTTAAATGTATTTATTATCTTTTGCCTTATTTGAGGCCTATTGACTGCACTATTTGCTCTGCATGTCTACATAACCTGTTCTCAAGCACTCATGTTACAATTTACAAACCTGAGAAAGCAAGTTGATGCAGAAACATTTTTGTTTTAAATTATAGGTCACATGGAGCAAAAACCTGAAATGTGTTTCTTTTTTGTATTTGATGTTCTAATTATCTGATAGTCAGCACCTACATCTACAAACAATTTGGGTGTCTGCCAGATTATAGCTTTTTCCTTATTTGAGGTCTGACAACACTGCATCTTTTGTTATTTTGACCAGTCATTTTCTGCAAATAAATGCTCTGATTGACAATACTTTTATTTAGAACTTGGGAGAAATTCTCCCCCCCCATTTTCCTCCCTTCCCAATTCCCACTAACCCTGCCTTGTCGGCAGCTCCGCTGTTCATCCAATCACACGTCGTCTAGCCGCCGATTCTTTTCACACTGCTCATTCAACATAGAAGCCTTAAGTTAGATGATGCACGGGATGATTTTGTTTACCAAATATACTTTCACAATGAGTACACAAGGAGTCACTGGAGAGCAATGTGGCAGGATAAATAATCTTATTTATCAAACCCAAATCCCAGGCAGCGCTATGCAAATTTGCGCTGCCTAGTGCAGGGGGTCCAGGAAAAGTTAGAACCCAGTCAGGCTCGAACCACAGACTATCATGACTGTCCTGGAATGCAGCGACTTAGCCCACTATGCCATGCAGACCCCCCAGAACTTGGGAGAAATGTTGTCAGCAGTAAAACAGAAATATAAATTTGAACCAAAAATGGTGAACCAAAAAAGAGTCATTGTAGTGACGGGCCGTTCAGAACTGACACAAAGTTAACCATAATTGTAGATCTGTTTTTACTGAATGAACAATAAAGAGTGGATTAGACTTGTAGTCAAAAGGTTGCCAGTTCGATTCCCGACTGAGCCAAATGTAGTTGTGTCCTTGGGCAAGACACTTTACCCTAATTGCTCCCAGGTCATTGCTGTAAATAACAAATTGTTCTTAGTCAATATACCTGGATAAATAAAGGCAAAATAAAAAAGTTTCCAGAAAAATTAGGCAATGTACTAAATGGCTATAATCCGTTTTAAGCGGATTATTGCGGTGGTGCAAAAAAACATTTAACATTACATGTACATGTATTTCATCTGCTACAGTATTTTTAGCCAACAAAAAGATAACAAGTTAAGGTTCTAGGTTGATTTTAATGTGAAAAACTACCAACTGGCAGGCGAAAAGAAGACAGAAGTTATTTGAAATTCATTGTTCTCGCTATCAAACCAGGGTGGGAAATTACAGTTCTTTTTGATATTGGTACTATATTAGCCTAATCTACCAGCCACAGTGGCAAGTGAATTGTTAACCATATAATACATTTTATTATTTCATGTATCAGATTTGACAAAAATGACATGTTTGTTTAGGTGCATATATAAAACGGAGCTAGTCAATGACAGGGATGCAAACACATGTATGGTCAAAAAAGAGAGAGGTTATCGAAGCCCTCGCCCCGTGGCAAATATCCACCTACCCCTGCACAGTAAAAACTCTAGTGTTAAATTAACACTCTCAGTGGTTATGTAAGTCAACTGGACCTATATAAACAGAGAGTTAATTTAACACTGGACTTTTTGCTGTGTGCCATCCCAGCCCACCCCAGAGTAAAATGAAATTCTCAAAATCAAAATACACAACACTAATTTGGAATATTCAATTTCATCTTTTGTTCCAAAACAAACTCTCCTCTTCCTGGCCACCTCCTGCAACGTATCCAGGGCCTTCTGTCTGGCTGCATTCAATTTCTTATCAATATGTTTGATATCTTTTTTCAATTTTCTTAAAAAAGTTAGATTGTATAAATGTGTGTTTGACTGCGTGTACCTTGATTGTAGTAACAGCCAATACCAATTCCAACTGCTTTTACAGCCTCTATCCATCTGTTGCACAAAAAGTGCCTCACTTTCCTCAATTTCCCTAATTTTACAAATGAATACAGAGTTGAATATTTTAGCAAAACTGTATCATAACAGAGTGCAAATAGTTCACTCTGACACTTTCCACAATGTCTTGTTTATATGCACCAATATTTCTTGTCCACTCTGGGGTTGCCATAAATTAGGGATGGGCCGATACCGATACCAGTACTTGGTATCGGGCCGAAACTGGGCATAAGTACTTGTACTTGTGAAAAAGGCCCGATACTCCAAGCCGATACTTCAGGGCTTGACATTAACTTTATTGGCCACTTGTCCTTCGGACAAGTAAATCAATTTCTTACTTGTCCAATAGCAAAAACTTCTTGTCCGAAGCGGACATATTTTTTTTAACATGAATGTCTGTATTTCTGGGAAACAAGCAATAGGCCTATACATTTTTCCCCCCGTGTCATTTTGAAAGCAGGGAATGTAAGCTAAAAAAGTATATTTTTACTTTTCCCTTTCAGGGAGGGATTTTTGAAATGGCACCAAGGTCATTGGCCAGGGCATCAAGTGCCATCTAGAAAAATACCGAACTCTTAAAAGCAGCAATTCAATTCAACGTGAAGTGCCATCACATTTACAACATGGCCTCAAACAAAAATTTTGGTCACTGGCAACAAGTACTACTACAGTCACTCAAATTATTTAGACAACATGTTTGACAACATTCTCTCATATAATTGATCTATTCCCAGTTAGAAATATCATGGTTTACTGCTACATCTGTTCTTACTTCTGTGACCGAAGTTTTAGCTACCGCTTTAAGGTTGCCATATCAAGCAGTTCCAGTTCAAATCGTAACAAGTCTGGGAAATTAACTTAGCCACTGTGGCTGGTGGATGCCCTAATATTACCAGTCAATTCTACCAATTCAAAAAAGAAAACGTAATTGCCTCTTCTATATTGCTTCAATACATCAAATTCATCATTAATAAGTCTTATTAGGCAAATTACAAAAGACATGTTGTGAAAACAAGTCTGTGAGATGAATGATTTTCAGATGATTGACAAATTTTGCTAATCAGTGTATTGGATGTCCTACTACTATTTGTATCTGGTTACTTTTAGAAGTCCAATAGCAGGTAATTTCACACTTGAGAGGTGTAGCCTAAAACTTTACTGTTGTAACCTATTCCACAATATTTATTTAATCAGCAGTTATTTTTACATTTGTAAATTCGTTTTATAATAATGTTTGTAAAACATCAGGGAATATATCCAAACTATGTTTTAATTAGCTCCCATAAAAATTTCAAGCAGATGCTACTTCAGCAATGAAACCAAACATGATACCAATATGATATATAATAAGAAAACATATTATGGCGAAGTAAGATAGGCTACTTGAGTTTGAATCAGTTGTTAATCAATTAAGTTTACAATTGAGAACTTCGACATCCTACCGTTACATTTGTGTGTGCGTGCGTGTTTAAGATTCTCTGGTCAAACGAGAACGCCTCCTATCAGCATCCAATCGTGAAGTCAGACTCAACGAAACCCCCCACCCGTTTTTTTGTTTTTTAACATTCTGCGAGTGAAATGGTTGATTGTTTTACTTTTTTTGATCACGAAAAATAACATTATATAGCCTAATCGTATCATATTCGCATTAAATCCCTCACATCTGTAATACATGATTTGCCCTTTATATTTTCTACATTGACATATAGCCTACTGTGGTTTATAATGCTGGGGAAATAACTCGTTTTTTTCGCGTGTGCTAATTTCCAACCCTGACTCGTAACAACATTCATGCATGTAAATTAACTTTTGGAACATGCTATTAAAAGTATCGCTTTAAAGAAATATTCTCTCGTGCAATGCTTCTGAATTATCTTTCTGACACGCGCTCATTCTATTTCGACAATTGTTGTCACGCAGTTGAATAAAAGAGGTGATTGTTTTGCCCAACGATTAAACATCAGTAACACTATGAGTATCACTATGGTATATTATGTATATGCAATAAATCACAACCTTTATATGTGCATAGCTTTAGACTACTTTTGTCGATGAAGTATTAACAGCGAATGAGCACTTGCAGTGTAACAGAGCTGTGTGTCATGTGACCACCGTGCAGCCAGCAAAACGTGTTTGAGAATATAAAATCGCGGTCATATTCTACACGAAACATAGCCTACACACTGACAGTCAAGAATATTCTATTAATTTGTTTAGCTGAATCAATGTACTTGTTAAATTTCAATTAATTTTACTTGTGCATTCGGACAAGTGATTCTACGAGCTCCTTGTCCGACCACTTTTTTTACTTGTCCCGGACAAGCGGACAAGCCTTAATGTCGAGCCCTGTACTTCCTCCACATTTAAGAGCATTATGCTGTGCAACGCTTTACAGATTAGCTATAGATGGCCATAGTTGTAAATCTGATTCAGGTAAATGTTTCAATGGAAATGTAGCTATTCCAGCCCTATGCATATATTTCATATTGATGATAACAACAGTCTACTTCCTCATTCTGAGACCATGCTTATAAAGCTGTACAACTCTATTTCTTGCTATTTAAAAAAGAAAGAAAAGCTATTTAAATGCGATAATGCTTCCCTGCAATATAAGGTTGCACACAAAATCACCGCCTAAAATGCATAATCATTCCAAAGATGGAGCCACGCGTTAGCTATAAAAAAAAGATTTCTCTCAGCAGTTCTCCACTAGAGTTCAAATGGCAAAATATGCAATCGTTTTTTTCATTGTTATTTTCATGTAGCCTAATATTTGTAAAATTATAGGTAAAAAATATTAGAATCCTACAGAAACTAACGAAATATGCAAGTTATTAGGCTATTCGGTGCATACTGTAACTGTACAAAACGGCATGAGGAACGCTCGGACCTAGCCTCTGAAAGCCGCCTTCAGGAAGGAAAGACAAATATCGGTACGTAGTTTGCAACACTTCTGGGTGAACAAAATAGTGGTATTTCTGAGTTCTGACATACTATGTAGCCTATTTATATTTTGGAAATACGATGTAGCCTACTTATATTTTGTTTAATAGATTAGTGATATTATAAATCTGTACACAATTGTATAAAACAATCAAATACCTTAACAGAATATCATATAAATAGGTAATTATCCCTGTTCTGGAGAAAGTCATTTCAAACAGTCATTCTCATCTTACACAAAACATCTGCAATGCTTAGGGCAAATTCAAACACAAACGGCTATTGCGTTCACGTTTACAAACGTGTTTCTCTCACTTAGGAAAGGAGACTTAAACCATTGACATCTGTAATAAATATTACACATTCTTTACCTGCAATTTAAATGATGTTCTTCTGGATATGTCGGAATTTACTTTTCTATATTTGAATTGGCTGATCAACGTCTAAGAACTAGCATATTTTAGTTTGATAAATGTGACATTCCGCATAGTTCTTAAAAGTACTCCTATCGGTACTCGTATCGGCAAGTAGGATACCCAAAATTAAATACTCTGTAGGCTACTTGTACTCGTTCCACAAAGTGGTATAACCCCATCCCTACCATAAAATGTACAATGTTTGGGTCCATCAGTGGCATTGCCCTGCGCTAGCCTACAGAAAAAATATCTTCAGCAGTCTATTTGCGTCAATTTAAATGATAAAAAGGCCCTCCTTAAAAATAACAAAACTGGCTGTTGGTCAGCTAAGTCCACTCACCAGTTTCTCGACTTTCATAGCTTAAGATATGGTAACATGGGATCGCAATAACTAAACGTTACTATGAGAAAATCGAAGACACAGATATGGAGAAAAAAGTTATCAGAAGTAATGTTGATGCAAGCTAACCAACAGCAAGTAAGTAAAGTCAGGGGCAATATTTCTAGATACTTTCATTTTAAATGCTTCCCGGTGGCATCAGTGAAAACGCCGGGACTACCAACACATTACCGAGAGAGAAGCTTTCGGAGTCAGAGCGGTACCAGGTCAGCAAGCTGCTGGTCTCAAACTCGCACAAACCCTAATCTAGCATCAACAAAAACATTGGTAAAACAGTAGCGTAGGGTAGGCTTTAATATTACTGTACAAGATAGGCGGCGGTAGCCAAGTCGGGAATGTAATATTAAAATGTATGACGTGCCAACAAACATCTAGGCCTAGTTGAAATGTTTAATAAATTACGTGACTAGTAGATTATATAACATTATAAACCACAAATCTCCTAACCTCCATTGATCTCACCAGTTGCCAGTAAGACGGGAGGCGCGACGCCGAACTCTGGTCTCAGGGAAGAATTTTTTGCAGTGGCAGTCACCATAGACAGTAAATGATACGCAGCAAGAAACGCTAGTGGTTCAAGCTTGCGCGCATACTGCTGTTTTGGCGCGCAGTGTTCCGATTTGCTTATTTCCTATTTACTTGTTTGGTGAAGGCAATCCAGAATTACTGTTGGTGAAATTATAATCAGACCCTCTCAGACCCCCCCTCACCCCACAAAAAACTCTTGGATCTGCACGATTCACACAAGTCAAAAAAAAAAAGCGAGAGGCGCCGAAAAGCGCACCGTTTGCATCCCAGTCTGTGGTGTCATAGACATACAGTACAGTGTAGTACAGATGAAAAAAGATTAGTTCGCTCCCCAGAATTAAGAGCCTTTCGGCTGGGTCAGCACCAGTAGACTAGATGAAGTGAATGTAGAGAATATCGAGGACAGAATCCCTTTAGTTACGTAAATGAGGAACATGACACGAATATGAGACGATAATGTTGTCAGTGATCTGAAAAAGTCGAAAGAGTAACAAGTCAAGAACACAGAGCAGAATGCTAAGCAATCATAGGATGATTGGGCTGTCGGTTAAAACAAGGGGGGGGGGGTTGTTGAGGCTGCGTTTACGATTGGATTCTGATAAAGAGGCACTCTCATTTAACCAGAGAAGCATATATGCACACACAAATGTAACTTCAGTTAATTAGAATCTGTTGTTAATCAACTATTTTCTTTGCCAGAATATGGTTTCCTATTAATATTTGCTGTATTGTGTTTAGTTCCATTGCTGAAGCAGCATCTACTAGTAGATTTGATGGGCTCTAATTTAGCCAGTGCTAAGATGATTTCATTATTTATCCAGACATGTTTTCTAAACAGATTATTCTAAAATAAATGTACAAAAGTAAAATTAAAAGCTGATTCAACCAAACTTGTGGCATGAGTTAATTGTTAGAAATGTTTTGCACCTCTCATATGTAAATGCTGTTGGATGCACAATATGTTGGCTGGTAAAATGTGGGTACCCAACAGCCTAGCTGACGCAATATGTCTGAAATGGCCCTCCCGAATGGTAGAGTAAAATTACCTTTCGGATTTCCTGAAAGATGTAACTGCAATTATATTCACTACAGACATTCAGAGTTCAGACACATGTCCCATGTCTCTATTAAGTCTGACAGCACAATGGATGGATGCAAGTTTGACATTATGTAGCATTTAAACACTGGTATCGGATCAGTACTCTGTATCGGATCGGTACTCAAAAGTTCAGTACTCGGATCGGTATCGTCAATGAAACTGTTATCGGTGCATCCCTACCAAAAGTTAATAGAAAACCAGAGAAACGTTGTTTATACAGTGGTCTCTTAATCTTTTCCGGAGCTGTAAAGTGAGCAAGATGTCTGAAATATTGTATAACAATAACATAACAATATATAGATTTGAGAATCCACATCTTATTGAGGTCCCTGCCAATTCCCAGCACCTTTGTTTACAGTACCTTGACAAACATCTCCAGAGCAGGCCTGGGCTCCAACTTGCCTCCAGCTCCAGGCTGTAGCTCAGCCCTCTGCAGTAGGGAATCCACCTCCGGGAGCTTCAACACCAGCCTGGTGAGCTCTGACAACTGCTCCTCCAGAGCCTTACCTGGAACAAGTCATTCACACAGCACAATAAGAACTGCCACTTAGAAGATCTAGTTCGTATGTGACCTCAACTCCATGACCTTAAATGTGCTCGTACAAACCCTTAGGCTTAGGACATATTGGCTCAGCACATCATAATTTAAAGGGGAAGTTCACCCTTTATTATGTGATAGTGCAGCAATGCACATTTTGTTATTCATTTTCTCCTTACTTTGTTTTTTGGTGACTTATCAGCACTCTCCGTTTTCAGGATTTAAATTCCATTCCAGCGGCAGCATATGCGTCCTAGTGTCATGCAGTGTGCTTGTAAATTTGTAATTGATTGGTCCCTAGTTATATTTTTTTAATATGCCATTTTTAAGCAATTATCTGCAAAAACCAACAAGACCTGTCATTCTTGAATGCAACTCAGACCACAAACTTGTGCCATCGCCAATTATAGCTACAAGCCCTTATGTAAATTAGACATGTGTGCAGGATGCCATTTTGTTCACTGTGTTTACCTTGAAATTATTTGAATATACAAATCTGAATGTTTCAATGCAATTATGTAGATTACACACAAATCTGTTTACAGTTGGAATGTACCAGTTCCGGTCTAACAACAATTAACAATTGGTGGCTTAAGTGAAATGTAAGTGCAAGCACCAGTGGTTATCTTTAAAGTCAGCAAATTGTGGATACAGTCGTATGCATATTTTAGGCACCCCTGACAATTTCCATGATTTTTATATATAAATAATTGGGTGTTTGGAACAACAATTTCATTTTGATCTATCAAATAACTGTAATGTGTAAGACACATTAATATTTCAGTACTGAAATTAGGTTTATTGGAAGAACAGAAAATGTGCAATATGCATCAAAACTAAATTAGACAGGTGCATATATTTGGGCACCCCAACAGAAATATCACATCAATATTTAGTTGAGCCTCCTATAGCAGAAATAACAGCATCTAGACACTTCCTATAGCCTGTAATGAGTGTCTACATACTGGAGGAAGGTATTTTGGACCATTCCTCCTTGTAAAACATCTCCAGTTCAGTTAGGTTTGATAGTTGCAGAGCATGGATAGCCCACTTCAAATCACCCCACAGACTTTCAAAAATATTCAAGTCTTCATAAATGTAAGAGGAGATTTTGAGCAGTGTTTTGGGTCGTTAAGCTATAGCCTAATTTATAACAGTATATTTATAACAAAAAACGCACCGTGATGATTTTTTCATCCGGGTCGTGAGACAGAACATCCAATCTCTTTTGTCAAGTATCTCTGGCATACTTAGGTTAAAATGGATCTCCTTGCTAATTTATAACATCTTTTTCATAAGAATGACGAATTGGACGATTACGGACATACTATGACACATTTCAAATGCGTCTTTGGTTCAGAAGTGCAGGCTCGCGATTCCTACACAAAGGGCTTCGTTTTTTTTCTGGATACATTCGGTAATTTTCCGGTCCTGAAATTTTTTTCTTACATAAAATTTAACCTAAGAAAACTATGCTCTATGTCATTACTGGGACTCTGATGATGAAAAAGATTTTTGACTGTAAGTACTATTTTTCTCTGTTCTCATGTGTTATTACCTCACCGTCTATTTTTACTGCTAAGTAGCAGCTAGAAAGCTAATGGCTGAGTGTACAAGCCACATATCTCACATTATGACGTGTAATGTTATGTTCATTATAGCTATTGTAAAACGGAGACATTTGCTAAATTCCTGAGTTTAAGCTTTCTGTACATTTGAGATATTGTTACATCCCCTGGTCCTGTGTAGTGTTCTGTGTGTGTTTGTTCTGTTCAGTTTGTGTGTTTTCACCATAGGTGGAGTGGATCCAGTCATCAGTCCCTCCAATCATCACTTATCACTGAATCCTCCCCTCTGTTATCCAGTGCAGCTGAAACCAATTAACATTACCCTAAAGCTGGGCGATAATTCAATATTTATCGTTATCAAGTTTTTTAAAATAATATCGAGAAGAATATCCCATATCGCGATAACAGCTGGTTTTGTTCTGAAACAAAGAAACATCCAACAAATGAGAAGTATTTCATATTTCTTGTAGTTCAGTTTTACCTGAAACTTCTAATCAGAAATATAACAAGGTCAATCAATATTTATTTGTTTATACAGCAGACTATACACTTTGATTTAATCAAGTCACAGCAGGTCCTATATATATATATATATCAATATATCGTCAGGCATATCGTATCGAAAAAATATCTATATTATATCGTGATATAATTTTTTGGCCATATCGCCCAGCCCTACATTCCCCATCATACCTTTCCCTTTAGTGTATAAGATGTACCATTTGTTTGTGCTCCCCCTCCCCCTAAAGCCACTCCGGAGTATATATCTTGCCGTAGGGGACTCCCTTGTATATGCACACTAGTTACACCTGGTATGGGCCACCTACTGTAAGTTTGGGTAGGGCGCCTTGACCGTGTGCCAGTTTAGTTTGTTTTGTGTGGGAGATGGGACAGGAAAGGGGGTGGGGGATTTTTTGTTTATTTCTTTGGTTTGGTACCCACAGTCTCCTCACTTTCCTACATTTTTACCGTGGCTGAAATAAAAGCCTAGTTTATATGGTATCCTCCTGTCTCTGTGTACTTGCTCGCACCTACGACCCCATACCTCTTTTGCTGACCTCAGGGTGTCCTGTGCAGTGATCAAGCACCATTTTGAGTCAATGAGAAACTAGGGTTTAGATGCCATACTTTATAATGTGGCATAGTCAAGGCAGGATCCTTTTTATTGCTGACTGCTGAACAGAAATAATTTCAAATTGTGGGCACAGGTGTTGCACGTCCAGGCTTCTAGACAGTTTTTTACCTGCTCTGCTGTCAGTACCATCTGGGTTCTTGTGGATGTGCTGCTGCAGAACACATCGGAACCAGGCCCTCACAGATGGAGCCTGGGATGGGCCTGACATGGAACCAGCACAGCTGGAACTAACCGACGACATCAGGTCACTGAAGAAGAGATGCAGGGAACACACAAGAAACTCTTCAATGGGGAAATCAGTTTAAGTGAAGTGAAAAATTAAACACATTGATCGAATAATGAGTTGTTATTCAGGTTGTGGCTTAGTGATTCCCCTCAAACCAACGTGGTGGATCTTAATCTCTATGTTCCGCATAAGTGAAGGCATGCCACACATTTTCTAAGCGAGGGTCACTTAATTCACTTAATAGCTTTTTGTAGAACACAGTGATTTTTTTAACACTTCTTTACTTGTGGATGTTTATAGGTGGACAATCTGCTTACTAGGTTTGAAGTATCATGGTGGTACCTGTTCTGAAGTAAGTGGGGCAGGTAGCGAGTCACCAGCAGCGGGTGCAGCATATCATCCCAACCAAAACACTGCAATATGGACTGAATGGGGTTGGGCTGGAGGTCCTGGGGGGCGGAGCTTGGCAGGTCAAAGGCCAGCAGCGTGAACCCTGGGAAAGTGAGTCGATATTACTGTTGGTGCGATTCAAGATTCTTAGAGTAAAATAAGTGATGGGAAAGATAGAAAGAGACAGAGAGAATGAGTTTTAGAAATAGAGGAAAAAGAACAACAGAAAGAGACAGAGGCAGATGTCTGCTGAAGGACATTGTTTAGAAGGAATGTGTATGCTGATAATGGGGTAAAGTTTGTACACAGCTAACATTTATCCTTTCCCACCACCTTACCTGCAGCGGCATCAGCCAGCTGGGCCATGGGGGTATTGGAGAGGCGCAGGCTGCGGAGAAAGGGGAAGAAGTGGGCCCAGAGAGCTGCAGCCACCGCTAGGTGGTGCTCTTTAGCCACACCGGTGCTAGCCAGAGAAGGCCGAGCATCGGAGGCACACGTCATTTGGCCAGAGTGGACACTGCATTGATGGACCCTCCTGTAAGGATGAACGCACACACAAGGAGACAGACGTGCACACAATTAACAAACGTGCAAAGAACAAACACGCAGGCACGAGGCACAGCAGTTTTTCAACAGAAGCTCCCAGAGCCAGGTTTTCCCTTCTCCTTCAAAGCACCTTTCCACCTCTATCTCCTTAATCCTTTTCCACCTCTCTCTTCCTCTTCTTTCCCCCCACACATTCGCTCCACCCCCGTCTCCCTGTATCTGAGGAGGGGATTACGCCGGGCGGCGGAGCGGCACAAGGTTGGAGCGGAGCGGCTCCGATTCCCCCCGTACACTGATGGGACTCTGGCGGTCGCGGGCTCATGTCTGGGTTTGCCTGGGACTACAGTGACTGGCATTAGCCCAGATAAGCAGCTGAAGGAGCTGTAATCTCATTTAGACTGGAGATGATCCCACCCTCTCCCACACCAAACTCACCCCCACTTTGTATTGTTAGGAGGGAGGCTAGTTTTGGCACCCCTTCGGCTCCCCCAATCGCCCAAAACCCACACCTCTGCCCAAGCCTTCCAGCAAGGTTGTTCTAATCCGGAGAGAGTCGAGACAATCGATTACAGTCTGAATTCATTAGGCTCGTTACTGCTCTGGGACAGGCCTTTCACACCCATCCAGCCTCATTGTACAAGGCATCGTCAGACACCCCCCCTTAATTCTGTCCACTGCTGCACAACACAGACACACACAGACACACACAGACACACACAGACACACACAGACACACACAGACACACACAGACACACACACACCACTTAACCAATCCCTCACCTGTAGCCAGTAACACAGTAAATCTGCTCCCTACCTTTAAATGGCCTCTCAGCAAAATAAGATTTGAATAAATCCTAACTCGCCAAGTGATACTTAATAAGGACAAATCCGTAATCCACTTTCACTTCTCCTTGGAGCAAAGACGGAGGGTCCAGTGTGGAGGCGTTGTGTGTTGGGTCTCCATGGGGAGCACTACACTTCAATATTTTCGGAAGCTCTTCCATGGTTGTCCCCAACCCGCTATGATACGAAACGCAACCTCGTTCCCACCAGTACTCCCTTGGTGACGCTAACGTCTAAGGCCCCCCATGAACAGGATCATGAAGAAATGGAAAGTGAGGAATTAGCCGTTGGATTGGCCCGGCGGTCCGATATTTCAGGGACGTCCGAGGCAGGTGGGTGTCAAGACACACACCACACCCTCTGTCGGGATAATTCTTTTAATATGTGCAGAATACACTCTGCTCTGTAATGGACGTAATGACAGAGAGGCACAACTTCCCGAATATATAATTACCAGTTAATTATATCACTGAAAACGTATTAATCACAAAGATAGCGGGTGCTTCCAGGACAGAGAATTAAGCATAATTTGCCGGGACAAATGAGAGCTTTTTTCTTTCCTTAAATGGGTCAGCTTGATCGCGACCATAACACGGTCCCCTTCGGGAGTTTCCTTTTCTTGCATTCGGTGACGTCGGCCATTAATGTGCAAATTAGCGCCCTCCAACCCCTGAGATCGGAGATGGGAAGACTGGGGAATTAGCTACGCTAACGTGATATCCCACATTACGGGTGAAATACAAGAAGGTGGAGCTTTCTGTTTCACATTGGAAGTGTGTGTGTGTGTCTGTAAAGCGCGCACGCACGCACGCACCCACGCACACACGCACCCACGCACACACGCACACTAGAAGAGGATTGTCACAGCCATGCTGGATGCTACTTCAGTAGCTCAGTGTCAGGTTAAACCATAGTGAGCAATAACAAGTTGTTGTGAAGTCTGGTCCATTCAGATAGAACCTAACCTGCCTCTGTCACCTCTCCTCAAACAGACACCTGTTTCATCTCTATATCACCCTTTGACCTATGTCCGGGTCGTCCGTGTAACCCACACTGGTGTCCCTCCAGTGAACTCGCCACGACGCAGTACCATGGCCCCACATGACAGCCCGCCATGCCCCTGGGGTGGGTAACTCTAATCAAGCCTCTGTCAGCACCTGCTTAAGGTGACCCCTGGGGGCAATGTGGCCCCTGAGAGAGAGGGGCCTCCATACACAATGAACTTGAACAGTTAAGTCTGACCAAAAGGTAAAAGGTACAATCCTACCTTTGTGGGTACCAGGGAAGGGGAAGTATTTCAATGTATCTAGATCTCAATAACAGTAGGTATGGGCCAGGTTGGCAAAAAACTACTGGCATTTTCTGATTGGTCTAAGCAGAACAGTGACTGAAGTCTGTCTCTCATTGGTAGGAAGGGACCAGAAGTTGGTCCCAAACCACATAATCTGGTTGGAAAAACATTTAAGGGCCTTGTTGATTGGTCTGGCTGGCTGGCTGGCTGTCATCAATGTACAAGCATGATAAAGTGGTGCAAAAGGGGTGGAGCTGCACTGTGTTATACAGAGGCACACTTCAGCCAAGTTAATACAATTTTTCCAGGGTGCACATTCATCCAAAGCATTTCCCTTAAAATAATCTCTAGTGTACAATGTGTTTGTCATTAAAACAACTACGTTCTGAAGTTAAATGTATTATTTGTAGCACTTTAGTCATTAAACTATTGTCCTACAATACAATTGTCTCATCTAAACTGACTACTGTATATTTAAAATACATTTTCATTTACAAAATCCTACACAGTTTAGACTCAACTCCACTGAAAACATGAACAGTTTGCACGAACTTGATGGTGTAATGGAAACAACTAATGTCTGACAACCGAGCGGACAGGGTTCGATTCCAGTTACAATATATTAATCATACACTGTTCGTTACTGCTTTCATTTTTATTAGAGATCGCTGTGGTTCCCTTTGTTCACTTAAAAGTATTCATGGGTACATCTAATAATCATACACTGTTCGCTACTGCTTTCATAAACTACTGTAGTAATGGGCAAATCATAAACTAGTAATGGGTACAGTACATCTATTACTGATTGTAATCATTTTATTTCAACAGGAATTGTGACTAAATTAACTTTGATAACTATTGTGAATTTTAGGCATTGCTTTTGTGTAGGGAAATATTATCTTATATGTTTTAAAATTATCAAGAAATAGGTTAAAAACATCACCAAACCTTTTCCCATGACTAACAGTAAGAGAGATCGTTTAGTGAACTACAGTACATCTCTCTTCTCAAACAATATACGTCAGTGGATGGGAGGCAATGGGCTGCAACAATTTACGTCAGTGGATGGAAGGCAATGGGCTGCAACAATATACGTCAGGTAAGTGACTTGTTCTTCAGGGCATTCTTGTGGCCGATATTACGAATCCTACTAAGACCCTCCCTATGCCTACCTCTGATTGGCTACGTGCTTCAACACAGTTTTTTGTAATGTTAACCCTAACGTTAACCTCAGTTACGGCATGCCAAACCTGAACCGTTAGTAACCTGATGCCTAACCTTAACCCTAACTTTAACCGTGAATTTTGTAATATAATCCAGTACGCAAACACACACGACCTAAGCTCAGCCAATCAGAGGTAGGCATAGGGCGGTTCTTGGTGTGGCCATAGTCGGATTCATAATTTAGCTTCCCGAGGATTCCCGTGTTATACGTCATAACGCTATTTGTCTCTCCCGCTTTTTCGTCGACATGCACATTTTTTTCCCTGTTAATACAGTACAGTATGACGGTCTTATTTTGCAACAACAAACAAGGACGATTTAGCTGGTTTTTGTCCTCTGTACAGGATTATGTATTTCACCAAACAACATTTCACAATCTCAAAGTTCAATCCCCAATGAGACATTGACAAACTCACCCTTAAAATGAATAAGGGACATCACAATTAATTTATTAATATTGCAAATTTTTTCGATTGTAAAAAGTCCAAAGTGAAAGTACAAGACTGGGTTCATCTGTTTTGGGAAGTTCTTAATTAAAACCTATGACCAGGTAAAGTGAGTTCATAAATAACCATTGACCATAAGGAATAATTTACTTGTTTTCAATTAATTGGTGCGAACTCCCTTTATCTGGTAATTTGTGTTCATTGTTAGTGCTCAGGGGCCTCATTTATAAACATTGCGTACGCACAAAAGAAGGCGTACGGCACTCTCTACGCAATAATTGGGATTTATAAAAAGCTAACTTGACGGGAAAATGTGCGGTCCTTAACAGAAACTCTGACCCATGCGTACGCACAAAAACGGGTGAAATGAGAAATGGCGACACCTCTGGCAATTGTGTGAAACACGTGAAGCTGTCTGAAACTTTAGACCGTTGTGTAGCTAAACGAAATCGAAATACTGCCTCTCATTAATAATATGAACATTTCACAAAGCCATTCTTACAATCAACAGCCTGTGGTGGAATACAAATGAAATAAAACAAGATTGTAGCCAACTTAAATGCAAACGAAGACATATTTGCAAAAAGAACACTCAAACATGTTCTGTAATTATATTGGCATGTT
>JACXGM010018602.1:0-18962 GCA_016801145.1 Umbra pygmaea | reverse complement strand
TCTATCTACCGGAAATATAGGCAAAATTGCGCATATTTAATGAGAGAGCGCCTAATTTGCATAAATTAACATACATATTTAAAAAACTTGTGATACATTTTTTTTATATACTTGTGTAAGTAATCAACTGGGGAAGTTTCGTGGTGATATCTATTATTTAAAATTTTTACCCTATTCACCTGTAGTGTCTCGCCTTAATAAGTGTATTGTTGTGTTTCAGGGAATGGGAGAAGTCATCGCTGCTCTCACATTAATAATAATAAACCTTTATTTATATAGCACCTTTCGTATATTTTTTATACATTTAGTTATTAAATAATTGCACTCCGAGTCCTGGAGATATGATAATAAGAGCAATAAGACTTGTTAAATGTTTAAAAGCCTGACTTCCCATCTTTAGCCTAGAGCGAACTCCCCCCACAAGGATTCTCCAAAAATATATAGACATCATGATATCATTTAACAGAACTTGATACTGATAACAATTATTCAGTTCTGTAACATTTTGAATTCAAAACCACCAATCAATGGTTGACAAGAGATCCCTTTCTAAAACACAGGAAACAGAAATAGTCAATAAAAAAGGTCTCTTGTTTTTTTTCCCCCAAATTCCATTAGCATTTTAAACACAGTAGAACTGTAACAACTACCCATCTGCCGTCACCTCTCTGCACTACACCTCAGACCGGTAATCTACATGAACACACTCCTCCTGAACGCATCCCCATAGCCCGGTCCAAATCACCTGATTACTGACACCTGTGCTACTACCTGACAGTGTATATAATCATTCCCGGATATCTCGCTCATTGTGAGGTATTGTTGTTCATAGCACGTACTGAGCCTTTTCTAATCAAGTGGATCGTTTTGTGTGACCTATTCTTCTGGATATTTAACCTGCCTTTGGAATTCCCCTCTGTACCTTTGCCAGTGTATGTTCTACTTCGCCCTGCATACTCCTGTGATCCTGATCTCCCGTGTATCGACCTGTGCCTGTCCTGACTTCCCCGAAAGTGTACCTAACTCTCATCCACCTTGACTACCTCGCCTGGCTTACGATCCTCCTGCCTGTTCTCCTGACAACGCTTTGCTTACGCCCATTACGGAGTTTTAAGAAACCTTAAGAAGAATAAAATATTCTTATTGTTATTTATTCTGTCTGGGAGTCTATATCGTTACAAGAACATCATGTTGTGAGCTTAAAAGCCTCCTTCCTTTTGTCTCCTAAAGATATCTGCATTCTACAGTTAATCAACTTCTCCCATAATTTTGTAAGTTCCTTTCCCAAAATTGTCTAACCTTTGTCCCATAATGTTCGCAAGATCTACAGCTTTTAGGGAAGACCAAACAAGACAGAGTAAAGTTTAGAAATTATAAGAATCTCTTTTATTCATTCTAAAAAGGAGATCTAGCTGACCATTGGCACAAATCCCCAACAGCAAGGAATAGACTCTTTTCTCATATTATTGCTACATTCCATTTTCTTCTACTTATTGGTTATACTGTTCTGTTAACTATCATTACAAGGAAAAATCTCCAACACACCTTTGAAACAAGGAATGCAGCTCAAAGTACTTTACATCAATAAAAGTCCAACAAAATGGAAGAAGTAAAATATTAACATCAATAAAAGACAAAGAAATGTGAATAATAAAATTTAAAACATAAAAAGCATAGAGCACATTTGCAGGCTATCAAATAGAAATCTGAAATGTAAAGGAACATATTAAAAGATGGAAGGCATAAAACGCATTTGAGTGCTGACTTAGTTAAGTGCTATAGTGAAAAGATGTGTTTTTAACAGAATATATCAATAGATGATGCTTCTTTGATATTTTTTGGTATTGTGTTCCACAGTTTTGGAGCATAATTAAAAAAGGCAGCATCTCCAATTTTTCTGTGAGTGGAAGATCTGAGTGCCTTTTGGGGAACATAGGATTTTAGAGAGTCTGTAAAATAGGCTGGTCCTGAGCCATTTAGAGTTTTATGAACAAGCAGGAGGACCTTAAAATCAATCCTGTGGGAAACTGGGAGCCAGTGTAATGATTTCAGAACTGGAGTAATATGATCTCGCCTCTTGGTTCTTGTTAAGAGTCTCACTGCTGAGTTTTGGATGAGTTGATTCTTCTCTAAAGACTTTTTTGGGAAGCCTGTAAAGAGGGCGTTGCAGTAATCCAATCTAGTTGTGACAAATTCGTGAATTAGTTTCTCTGCATCTTTCTGGGTTATGAATGGTCTAACTTTAGCAATATTTCTGAGGTGAAAGTAAGATGTTTTGGTCACCTTTTTAAGTTGGGAGGTAAAACTTAGGTCAGAGTCTATGATAACACCTAGGCTCCTAACTTCAGGTTTGATCCGGAAAGTCATGTTACCAAGCTGATTTTCTCCCTTTTGACTTTGGGGACAACTAAGGGGATTTCTGTTTTATCCTCGTTTAATTTTAGGAAATTAACACTCATCCAGTTATTTATGTTAATTAGGCACCTAGACAGTGCGCTTATTGCATCTATGTCATCTGGCTCTGCGGAAAAGTATAGCTGTGTTAACCCACATTAGGGTTAATTTACCCGTGTACCAATTTTGATTTAGTGTTGGGTCTGGTTTTATTGTCTAGTCCACCCGGGCAGTTTTGCGGTAATACAGACAAATATATGGGGTTGTGTTGCCGGGTGGACTAGTTTATTCTTCAGTTTTATTCTTCATTTTGGTAACATGTTGGTTTGTAGCTTGTTTTGTCACCACTTCCCCAGGGTTTTCTTTGAGTGGCTGCACCCAAGCATAGGACAATAGAGTGAAGGGCAAAAGCAAGTCTTAGGGTTGATTTACTGTGTGTCGTTTCCAAAGAGACTTGTGGCTATTACTAACATGTGTTATCTTGAGTGTTTACCATTTGGAAATGCAGTGCTTATAGTTGTGGATTGTAGTGTTCACACTTATCAAGTCTTAGGGTTGATTAACTGTGTGTCGTTTCAAAAGAGACTTGTGGCTATTACTAACATGTGTTATCTTTAATGTTTACCATTTGGAAATGCAATGCTTATAGTTGTGGATTGTAGTGTTCACACTTATCTCGCCCTGCTTCTACTTTAGTGTGCTGGCAATGGGCGGTTAGCTGGGTGTGGGTGCTATGCAGTAAAATGTATTTTTTTATGTCATTGATGCATACAAATTTATGTTAATTATTAACCATGTGTTACAATTACTTTTTTTCTCTTGTGAACTTTCCACTGTCATAGAAAGGAACATATTTTAGGGCTTGGTTTTTAGATCATTAAGTACCAAATAATGTGATAAATGTTTGTCTATTTTCATGAATATGCATTGTTTAAATTAACTGGGACTGACAGCATTTTAACTAAATAAAATTGTATTTGATTATGTTGAAACATTTCCAGAATACCATCGTGTCAGGCGATTACATAGATAACATAATGCATGTTAAGATTCAATACTTTCAACAGTCTAACTGCAATTTATACTTCCTTTTTATATAATGCCTTACTCTACATCATGGAATTCCATAAAACCTCAATTTATACTTCCTTTTTATATAATGCCTTACTCTACATCATGGAATTCCATCAAACCTAATGAGGCTGGTTTTAGAGCATGTTAAATATATATTATACATCACCTTTCATTGAAATGTTTGGGGTATCCAGAAACCTAAAATTTTGAACAAAATGTATACTTTCATTCACCAAGGCTGCATTGAGACATTATCAGTGTTAAAAATGTCTATTACTTTTGTAAATGAAAGAAAACTGCAAAGCAACATTTTTAGCAGCCATTACAGCAAACTAGGCCAAAGGCTTAGGCTACATTGGACACTTAGACCCCACCACTGGAAGATACACGCAAGTGCAGACTGATACAGAAGTGTCCGAAATGTACTCAAGAGTTGTTTTTGGTTGCATTGGCAGGCAGACCATTGTATATGACATAAATCAGCTATGGCAGGAAGAATCAAATCCTACCCTACATGGGCCGGAGCCTGCTGGCTTTCTGTTCTACCTCACCACTAATTGTACCCACCTGGTGTCTCAAGTCTAAATAAATGCTGGATTAGAGAGTTGTAATGAACAAATGTAATCTACGATTACAGAGAACATTTCCAGTAGGCAGCAGTTCTCTGTCAGAAAATGCCTTGTTGCTGGCAGAGGTCAGAGAAAAATGTCCAGACTGGTTCAAACTGATAGAAAGGCAACAGTAACTTAAACAACCACTTGTTACTACTAAGGTATGCAGATGAGCAATTCTGAATGCACAACACAATGAAACTTGAACCAGATGAGCTACAGCAGAAGATTACACCAAGGTAGCCTGTGAGCTAAGAATAGGAAACTGATGCTACAGTTTGCACATGCCCATGTAAAAGGTCATTATTCTGCAGCTATATAGGAATTTTGTTGAAATTATGGTTTCAGGAGTCAGGATGTGTACACACCATAGAATCTTTAATAAAGTAACATCTTGTCTGGAACAGGGACATCTCAGTACAAGGCACCAGAAGACGGGCATAAAAGAAGTTAAAAAAATAACACTTGAAACTGGTTTATATAGCCTTAGTGTTGTTGTTCACATACCTTCTAGAAGAATGTCCTCAGATCTATTAGTGTCTCACATAAGCATCATCAACAGGTCACCTTAACTTATGTCTAGCATCTTATCAAATGATAAGATCAAACAAATCTTATCTGTCAGTAATATATCGTATTAGTCTGAATGGCATTACACATGTATTAGATCTGTAATGGTATTACAGTCTAATTCATAATTGATCATATAGTTATAAGCAGTCTAATATATAACAATTATAATCTGTAAGTCATAGGTCATCAAATCTCAATCCAATCAATCATTTTTGGGATGTGGTGGAACGGGAGGTTTGCAACATTAATGTGCAGCCAACCAATATCACCTTGTTGAATCTATGTCATATATAATAAAGGCACAGAAACAGTTTGCAACATTAATGTGCAGCCAGTAAATCACCTTGTTGAATCTATGTCATATATAATAAAGGAATGGAAACACACACACTTTTAATTATGATGAATTAGCACTTCAAGTCAACAGTAAGATTATCAAAGTAAAATGAACCTGAACAACCGGTAAATTAAGTCTGGGTTTTCCTGATACGTGAATTCTGTGCATGTCACAACAGTAATAAATAGGGAGAGACAGTCAAAGAGTGACAGAGCCTGACAGAAGATAAGCAGATTAAGACTTCTGAAAAGACAGCAACTGTAATAACATACAAGGTAAGACTAATTCATTAACATTCTTATTACAATACATCCGGGTTTGGTACTGTCACTAGGGGAACAGAAAAGATGGCTCTGAATAATCTATGAAATATTAATCTGTGTATATTTGCATGATAATAATTATTTGCACCTGATATTCTATTATGAATCATGTTCATTGCTAATGTTTCATTAAATATGATAATTTTAGTTGTTTGGAAGTAAATATTGTATGCTTTCATTCATACAATTTTGCACTACTGGTCAGTAAATAATGTATAATTTATAGCTCTGGAAAAAATTAAGGTACCACCACAAGATCATTTTTTCAGTTTTTCTTCATTTTTTGTTTTGGGTGAAATTCATTTCTCACAAATAGTATTGTCATTCAGAGCATTTCTTTTTTTTCTTCTTTGGACAAAACAACAAACAGTGTAACGGTTGTGTAGGGGTGTGGTGTAGAGAGAAGGAGTCCAAGGCAGATAGATGGTGATGGTTGCTTTTACTTGCCGATTTATTCCAGAAACATATAACAGCTTACGTTGCAGGGTACAACCGGAGTGGCTGGCACTACGTCTAAATATGTATACAGCTTAGTTTTGTTGGTCAGCCGTCATTAACGACCGATCGTAACATCACATGCTCTCGACTGTGGCATGGAATACAGAATAGCTACATACAGGGGCGCTGTAAAGGGGGGGTAAAGGATGACGATTCTCGGGGCCCATGACTAAGAGGGGGCCCAGAGAAGCCCTGTCTCAGCTGTGTTGGGGGCCCTGTCAAGATTCTTTTCATGGGGCCCAAAATCCTTGGCACCCCCCCGGCTACATATACATACATACAAGGACGCACGCATACACCTTCAAACTCGCGGCGACTCACTTTTCACAAACGGCTAGATATGTAGTTCCTAGAAGTTTCAAACAAGCAACATCAATATCTCAAACCATTACTCCAAACAGTAATCGCACAGTTTGTGTGATAACAATGCGTCTGGGCATAACAATTATGGAAACCCTCCAGAGTCATATCGTACCTACCACTTTTTTTGAAAACCTTGAGCGGAATTTAGTAAAAAAAACATAACAAGTTCATAACACATATAATTATTGAACGACAGATGCCAACAAATCCACAGAAACCTCTATCCCGAGAGTTCAAGAGAGTTCCTGGGTCTTGTTACACACAAAAGCAATGCCTAAAATTCACGACAATTATCAAAGACGAACATGTGACTACTGCAATTCCTGTTGAAATGGGAAAGTAAGAAATAAAATGATTAAATACTATTGTGTGTAATGATGGCAAAAGTGCATACATTTTTTTTTTACTTTAAAGGTACAATATGTAATATCAATCAAAACAATAACAAAATACATACTTTGCAATGAAAGAAAACATCACTATACATATATTATATATATTTCTTAGTTGTGTACTTACATTATCCTAAATGTTTCCACCAACTTTCAAATCCAGAGAAATTTGTAACTTAATTTGAAGACGCGGGATGTTTCTTTTTGCCGACCGTCAATGACGTCAGATAATATAGTTGCTCTAAATTCGAGGGAATATAATATAATCCATATTATATGACGTCATTGACGGGCGACAAAAAGAAACGTCCCGTGTCTTCAAATTAAATGACAAATTTCTCTGGATTTGAAAGTTGGTGGAAACATTTAGGATAATGTAAGTACACAACTAAGAAATATATATAATATATGTATAGTGATGTATTCTTTCAATGCAAAGTATGTATTTTGATATTGTTTTGATTGATATTACATATTGTACCTTTAATTGTCGAGCCTGCCACTTATCAGCCAATCACAAAAAAATAAATGGGCTACACAATAGCCAATCAGAAAATAGCACTATTGTATCTGGGTAAGATTTGATGCAACAACCAATAAAAACAATCATATCCTGTAAATGTTCATGTGATTACCACTGGAAACGACTGGAGCTCCAAGCATCAATTTGAGCACAGAGTAAGTCATGATCTCGAAATTCACAACTTGTTTGATACAAACAATGACATCTTGATCAATTTGGTCTTAAGTAGGAACTTCCCAAAACTTGTGAACTCAGAGTTACTCAGAAAAGTACTTTTACTTGAGTAAATGTCCACCTCTGCTAGCATGTACGAGATGATCGCGCTTGATGTTCTAGAGCACGGGTGCGCAAACTACGGCCCGCGGGCCAGATGCGGCCCACCGGGTCTGGCCCACTTTGATCTGGCCCACAGTCTACCGACGCTCTTGAGCATCAAGCGTGATTGTATCGCGATTATCTCGCGAACCGTATATGCTAGCAACTAAAGCTTGGTACTGTTGGAAAGACAAAGATCAGCCAAAAAGAATGAGTGTTGGCTCATCCATGTAAGTTTATCAGAGCCGACAGCTATTGCGCCTCGAAGTCGGTCATGTTTTTTTTACTTTTGTCTTTTTTACTAAACACATTACAGACAGGAAGTAGGATGTGAAAATGACAAAATAGCAACTCTGAAATTATGTAGGACATCATCCTGCACAATACCAACATGGTACCAATATGGTTGGAAAGAGGGGGTTCCGCTGATAAAATATTGCCAATGCAAATAATGAGAAGTGGTTTGTCCATGTGGATTAATGACAAGCCATAGATATCGCGTCTCAAAGTTGGGTACTTTTCACTGACTATATTTTGGTAAACTAAAAACATTACAGTCAAACAAGGTTTTACAAAACAAAACATTTATTTTCTGTAGGATACGCACCTAACTGTGTAGGGTGCGGGGTTAATTTATAGAAATAAAATTTCCTATTTTTCATGCATCGCTATAAAATGCGGCCCTTCATTTGGTTTCAAAAGCTCAATGTGGCCCTCAAGCAAAACTAATTCCCCCCCCGTTCTAGAGCGTCGGGTCTTTGAAGGTCGATCACATGAATTTGATTGTGTGAAGCCAAAATCGTGATCACGATAAAAAATTTATTAATTGTACAGCCCTACTGCCTTGTTTTAAGTGCTTCCAAATTTTAATGGTGATGCCGAGAGGGTATTTTCGATGGTTGGTTTAAACAAAACCTCAACACAAAACAGCTTGTCTCTGGACAGGACATTGTCCTCAATCATGACCCTGAAAATGGCTAGGTTTGAGCCGGGATGTCACTCTTGCCTGTCTTCAAAACTTGAGAGCCCTGGTACCCAGCACATCTGAAAATGCACCTCTGTACCCAGCACATCTGAAAATACTTTTTTGAATGCATCTCTGTACCCAGCACATCTGAAAATGCACTTTTGAATGCATCTCTGTACCCAGCACATCTGAAAATACACTTTTGAATGCATCTCTGTACCCAGCACATCTGAAAATACACTTTTGAATGCATCTCTGTACCCAGCACAGCTGAAAATACACTTTTGAATGCATCTCTGTACCCAGCACATCTGAAAATGCACTTTTGAATGCATCTCTGTAGCCAGCACATCTGAAAATGCACTTTTGAATGCATCTCTGTAGCCAGCACATCTGAAAATCGACTTTTGAATGCATCTCTGTACCCAGCACATCTGAAAATGCACTTTTTAATGCATATCTGTGCCCAGCACTCCTGAAAATGCACTTTTGAATGCATCTCTGTACGCAGCACATCTGAAAATGCACTTTTGAATTCACCTCCATAGCCAGCACATCTGAAAATACACTTTTGAATGCATCTCTGTACCCAGCACATCTGAAAATACACTTTTGAATGCATCTCTGTACCCAGCACATCTGAAAATACACTTTTGAATGCATCTCTGTACCCAGCACATCTGAAAATACACTTTTGAATGCATCTCTGTACCCAGCACATCTGAAAATGCACTTTTGAATGCATCTCTGTACCCAGCACATCTGAAAATGCACTTTTGAATGCATCTCTGTACCCAGCACATCTGAAAATGCACTTTTGAATGCATCTCTGTCCCCAGCACATCTGAAAATGCACTTTTGAATGCATCTCTGTCCCCAGCACATCTCAAACCAAACTGACGCCCATGAGACCCTATAGTATAAACCACTACATTTTATTGTCTATTTGGTGATATTGAAGTAAATTACAGCAAATCTGAATCCATTTTCCCCTTATCTACAAAGTGTGCAGCCATGGACAAAACAGTGATCCTGGTCTTGTTATCAGGTCAGTCATTTATTACCTACTAATAAACAATACATATTTCTATATTGAATAGACTGATCTGTTTTTTTCACAATGTAAACGTGCTACTTTGTGCTACTAACTTTAATGTATTTTCAGGGCTCCTCTCGTGTGTCACTTGTCAGTATCAATTTATAAATACAGCTAAGACATGGAGCCAAGCTCAAGTGTACTGCAGGGATAACTTCGTTGACATGGCCACCATAAACAGCAGTACACAAATGACCAAACTTCTGAGCTCTGCACCTGGTAATTGGAAAACACCAGCCTGGATCGGGGTGAATGACATCAGCTGGTGGTGGTCTCTGAATAACACACCCTTAGATGGGAGTACTTATTGGGATGTGGGACAACCAGATAATGTCAACAGTGAGGTCTGTGTGTACATGTCCAACATGAAGTGGAGTAATGCTGACTGCAATAAACTACAGCACGCTGTCTGTTATGGTGAGTTCTACTGTCAGTCCCGTTGAGGTTTGACTCCTTTAACTGACTCTGATCTTTTTTGAGACGATCATTACATTTATTTGACTCAATAAAGCCCAGAGCATGCCACACTCAACATATTGTCCAATAAACATTATACCAGTAAGCAATAAATTGTTCACATTTCAAATGAACTATTAAATCAAATGACTCAGTTGTTTGTGAGTAATGTGCATTGTAAAAGTAATACTAGAGTATTACGTTAGAGCCACACCCTCTTCTTACAAATCAGAAACTGGACATTGTTTTGATTATCTATACATGGTAATTAATTAGCATTCAATATCCTGCATTCAATTAGCTGTCATAAAATGTATTTTTGCTGCTTCCTAAATTATAATAATTTTTATTTTGTACTCGGCTGGCAGCCATTCAAATGACCTGTTCAAAGGACCTAAACAGTTGTTCAGTAGACAAATTACATTGAACGAAACTCAGTGGTTCTGTAGACCTAACTTGATTAAAAGCTCTTTGTATGTTTTGATTATATTATGATAATAATGAGTCATTATAGCACCCTGAATCCAATTGACCATTTAAATGTGCCTTTTTTGCTGCTGCGGCTGCAGCTTGATCAATTTGATCTTTGCAAATATAAAAGGTACAGCTGCTAGTGTCAAGTGCACTGTAATTATTGTAGAAATCTGTTTCCAGACATTCATTTGAATGAATCGGGACTCTTGAGTCAGTCAAATGAGGTGTTAATTATGAACTGCACTTATCCAGTCTTGTCACAAAAAAATGGTCAGATACAAAAGTATTTTAGAACTACATTTTGCGTGGTGGTGGCGGAGAGGTGGTAAGGAAGAAGTGGAGATCTTTTGGGGGCTTGAAAGAGAGACCCAAACCAACAGCTATCACCTACGCACCTGCAATGATTGCCCTCCATGGGCAGGCAATCCTGAGGAAATTCAGAGGGTGGCACCCATTGTTAATGAGACATAACAACAATCCCGATTTGAACATTGAAAGATTCAATCCCGCTTTTAGGCAGAGTACCTTGTAAACATGCAAATGTAGGATAGATGGTGGAGTTTAAATGAGCGCACTTGGGATTTAGAATGGAAATGCTTGCTTTCAGTCTTTGTATGTTGAGTTCACTAACCATACTAAACATACATGTAATAAAATTAGATGTTTTGAGCTGTGCTAAGCTTTATTATGTATTTATTTTCCTCAAACAGACAAAACCTCCAACAACTACATTCTTGTCAGGGACCCCATCAACTTCAACATCCTGTCCATGACGTGGAGTGACGCTAAGAGCTACTGTAGGGCACACTACACAGATCTGGCCACTGTCACAGATGTAACACTGATGAAGGTGCAAAAGGCCATACTGGTAAGTTCAGTTAAATTGTCAAGAGTTTGTTTTGCATTTTGATAATTTGAGTTATGAAGGTAATCAACATTTCCAATCAACAGGCTCAGAGCTATGGACAAGCAGGGCTGATAGTCTGGATCGGCCTGAATAGAGGTTGGACGTGGTCCGACCAGAGTAGCTTCTCCTTTACAAACTGGGATTCCAGTGAGCCAAAAGGAGCTGGACTGGATTGCGGGACAGTTCAGTTCCCATCTGGACAGTGGAAATCTAGCATCTGTACTAACTCACTGCCCTTCATCTGCACTGGTGGTGAGAAAACATCAGTTTAGCTTCATTCATTATATTTTATGTCTGATTATGATAATGATGTTGTGTCTGTTATATTGGTCAGGGTAATAATGTTATGTACTTTATGTGGTTTTGTGGGTGATGTTGATGTGTCTTTAGTCATAACTATTTTATTTATATTTTACATCGATTGAAATCACACCTTCAGCACCTGCAACAGTACAAAGCGACACACAAACTAGTCAGTATGTGTATGTCAGCCTGAACAAGACCTGGACGGGTGCTCAGGAATACTGCAGAGCAAACTATGTGGATCTTGTCACCATAACGGACCAGACAAAGCTGGACCAAATCACTAGTTCATTGCCTGTACGTTGGACTGGACCATCCTGGATAGCATCGTATAACATCGCTTGGATGTGGGCTTTTGGTGACTCAGCGTTAGTGGGGAGAGGATTATGGGATGTTGGACAGCCAGATAATGTGAACAAAAATGAGAACTGTGTGTACATGTCCAATCAGAAGTGGAGTGACGCCAGCTGTGATGTTCCACAACATTTTGTCTGCTATAGTGAGTTCCCCTGGGTTTCACAGTCTTTTACGTCACAATGACGTTGTGATTTGTTCTGTATTAATAAATCTACATTCCTCTTTGTCGATATTTTAACTTTTTTTTTAAATAGATGCAAATACAAAGAGCTACATCCTCGCCAGGGACCCTGTCAATTTTAACATCCTGTCCTTAAGCTGGAGACAAGCTCAGCTGTACTGTGAGGAAAAATACACTGAACTGGCCACTGTGACAGATGCAACAGTTTCAATAGTACAGGCTGTCATAATGGTGAGTTCAGAAAACTTCAGGAGTTTGTTTTGCATTTTGAACATTCATGTTCTAAAGATAATCAACATTTACTGTTAACAGGATCAGAGCTATGGCCAGAGCAAGCTGATAGTGTGGATCGGCCTGCATAGAGGCGCAGGGACACTACAGACACAGTCCTGCAATGCTGTGGACTTCCCATCCAAACGCTGGATCGGTGTCAACTGTGCCAGCACCCACAACTTCATCTGCACCAAGTGAATTGTTGAACATGTCGTTGTTTAGCTTCTCCTCATGAAACAAATTATGTTCTATCTTTTCTGACATCTCTCTTGTTCTTTCTCTATATTCAGTCCTGGTAATCCTTTATGAATCAGGTAATTATATTGTATGATTAGGTTTGAGGTGATTATATCATGTCTATGATTTTCATCAGCATTGTAATGACGTAAATCTGTGTCCTACAGCAAATGTGGTCCCCAAAACAAAATCTATGTCCTACATCAAATTTGTACCCCAAACCAAAATCTGACCCATACAGCAAATGTGGTCCCCAAAACAAAATCTGTGTCCTAAAGCAAATGTGGTCCCCAAAACAAAATCTGTGTCCTACAGCAAATGTGGTCCCCAAAACAAAATCTGTATCAGTGAAGTGTGGTCTTGAATCTTTATTTGTCTGAATGTATTGTTCTGATGTATAATTTAGAGTGTATTCACATATTACATACAGTAGAACACAATACTAATATATGTTTAAATTAGATAATGTTTTAATTAGACTTTCATTTTATTATATTAACAGTACACTTCTTAGAAAGTGCAAAGGCCATGGCCCAATGACAGCCCCGGATACTTCTAATATTAAAATGTGACACATGACATTAAACATTTTTTTAGTATTAATCGGGAACATTTTTGTATGTATAATTCCTTTCAATACTCTATTTCTGTTTTTTTTGGGACTATTATATATGCATTTTAAACATTTGACATATTATGTTTGTAAATGTTTATGTTTTATTCCTTCTAATAAAATCGATTTGCAATCAAATAAATGATAATGTAATGCTTACTGCAAAAGCTAATGCACAGAAAAGTGTAGGCAGTGAGGGAAAAAAATCTTGTTCACAACGTTCTGGGGATGTGAGGTGGTCAGATGTCTTGGTGGTAGGGAGTCACACATGTAGTCAGAGAGAATGTCTCTGAATTAGGTGTAAGTCACTCTGGATAAGAGTGTCTGCTAAATGACTAGAATGTGTTTAGCCTAAACACTTATCTCTGACTAGCTCTGTTGATGGTAATTAACCTTCAAATGTATCCTCTGATAAACACATGGCTGCAAGTATTGGTTTCCTTGCATTTTCTCCTGTCCATACATGCATGACTTTGAATTTCAGTGGATAAAATAAAAAAAACAGGGAAAATACATAGAATGTGGGCTTGCTCCATAAAGACATTCTGAAATGGCTTGGAAATAATTGTAATTGGACTCTAATTGTAGAGTTAATTCTCTTTTAATCAGTATCACAGGTGTCTTTCATCACATAATCTGTCACACCCAGCCCAGGGAAGGCTGAGGACATAAAGTGAGAGATGGACTCCTTACAGTGTTTAGTTATTCTTGTGTTTGTTGATTCTTTAGTTCCCCCTTGTGTTTGTTTCAGTGCTGTGCATAGTGTTTTAGTTCTCCCTTTATAATCTGTGTCACAATGTCCCTAGTGTATTTGTGCTTGTTCTGTGTTCACCTGTTCTGAGTGGTTTCTCCCCTGTGTGTTTTGTTTTGGTTATGTTTTCCCGCTGTTGATCCTGTCACATGTTTTGGTGAGCCTATCAGTTCTGTAGATTAAGTCCCCACATGCACACCCTTCCCTCATTAGTTGGGTATTTAGTTCTGAGTGTTTGTTAGTCCTGTGTGGTTCATTGTTTCTGTTCAGTTCCTCCTTACTGGTTGAATGAATATTCCACTATTGTTGAAGATGCACCTGCCTCCAATCTAATTTGAACTGTCACATAGTCACTTATTCAGGCACAAGTGCTGTTTTGTGTCACTGTGTATCACACTGAACCTGGAAAAGAGAAGAAAAAACAGAGAGTTGACTGAGGAGGTTAGAAAGAAGGCAGTAGCCAAGCATGGTCGATGTAAAGGCTATAAGACCATCTCTAAAGAAGGTAGTAGCCAAGCATGGTCAAGTTAAAGGCTATAAGACCATCTCTAAAGAAGGTAGTAGCCAAGCATGGTCAACGTAAAGGCTATAAGACCATCTCTAAAGAAGGTATTAGCCAAGCAGAGTCAACGTAAAGGCTATAAGACTATCTCTAAAGAATGTAGTAGCCAAGTCTGGTCAATGTAAAGGCTATAAGACCATCTCTAAAGAGGTTAATGTTCCTGTGAGCATTATTATTAAAAGTCACATGGTTATAAGTATAACACAATAGTAGGCATAATTTCACAAAAATGTCTGCAAAGGGGCCATAAAATCAGATACAAGGTAATGGAGATTTTTCTACATTGTCGTGATTCTTTAGAAATAAACAATGGACAAATAGCCTATTTATATGCTTCGGATATAAGTTTATTCAAACTCAAAGTGACACTAAAATGAACGGGAGTCTATGGAATGCTAACGGAAGGTTGTGCCTTACCATAGGTGCTTCAACTTCCAGAGCCTGGCTTATCCCCTTGGGTAAACTAAGGTTTATTTCTTTCAAATGGCAACAACTTGGGAAATACACCAAGGTAAAACAATAAATCCTATAAACTAAAATCTACTGATACTAAAACTAGAAAAATATGTCACAAATATTACAAAAACACATCAGGTTACTTGAAAACTTGACTTACTGAATAGTAAACTTGAAATGGCACAGGTAACATCCATATACACGAACATCCACAACAGGAGCAATGACCAACTACTAACAAGACAAACACATCAGAATATATAGTGGTAAGCATGAGAAAATAGACAACAGCTGTAGACACTAATTACACACACCCATATGCTGTAAGTACAAAGAATAGAATAACTGAAAACTCTGGATCTATAAAACATAACCCCACTACATAGCGCAAAAAACCCATACCCCTCCTATAAACTAAATATTGACACCGTACATATAAGACTAATACACTAGGGAACACTATAAAGACATAACCAAACAATTCAGGGGTACACAATTTCGGAATAAACTTAAAGTAGCATACAGGAACACATGACCCGTTTTGCCACAGTTACTATGAAAAAGTTGTGTGATTACTGATTACTCCTTTAAAAAGTAACTTTATTAGTTTCATTCAGCAGCTCCCAAACACCCCTGCCGCCTCAAAATAAAAAAAGACAACCGGTTTTGCAAACACTCACTTTTTTTGAAAGTGCATGTTTAAAAGTAACAGCAACAATGTATCTCCTGAAATTTTAAGTTAAACTATTTCCTGAAAAAAACATGTTTATTAGAAAGAATAAAATTCTATATTTATAAAAAGTGAAGTCTTTCTTTAATTCACTTAACATTAATACCTGTTTTTCTAAAATATAAAATACAGACAGTCTTTCTTGACCTGACATACAGAAAGTGAGTATAGAACATAATCACCTGTAAAATAATCACATTTTGTTGCTCTGCAGCCTGAAATAAAAAAACGAACAGACACAGTTTTTGTTTCATTCAGCTGTATGTACAACATCTGTATGTACAACATCCAGATGTGACAGATATAATACCAACTTGTCTGAAAAAATTACAAATTAAAAAACAGAATCACTCAGTTGGAAAAATAATCACCCCCCTCCTAAAAATGACTTATAAACCCAACCCGGTGTAGGTAATCACCTTCTCAATAGCACACAATGCCAATTGACTTACAACTGTGATCAGCGATGGTCATTTTGCTTAGCTTAGCATGAAACAAGCTTTTCCTGAAGCATGTCATTCCTTGGTAGTGCAACTGAAGACAACAATCAACTATGGGTTGCAAACATTGTCAAAAGATCTAAGGGATAACATTGTGGACAGGCACAAGTCAGGAGATGGATACAAAACAACTTTAAAGAATTTCCATTATTAAGAAGTGAAAGGTATTTGGTACAACAAAGACCCTCTCTGGGTCAGGACGTCACTCCAAACTGGATGAAAAAGCCAGGAACAAACTAGACAGAGAGGCTACCTAGAGACATACAGCAACTCTAAAGCCATTGCAGGAATTTATGACAAAGAGTGGTCATTGTGTGCATGTGACAGCAGTATCACAAATTCTCCACAAATGTGGTTTGTACCCTAAGCACACAGCAATACTGACCACACAGGGGTTGAAAGAGAAAAAGGTGAATGTCCTTTCATGGCCTAGTCATAGCCCAGACTTAAAGCCCATTGAAAATCTCTGGAATGACTTGAAGACAGCAGTCCAGAAATGTTCACCCTCAAATTTAACTAAACTTGAGCAGTTCTGCAAAGAAGAGTGGTCAAATATTGCAAATTTATTTTTTTCGGACATGTTGGAATTATACTGAGCAAATACAGCTGGATGAAACAAACTGGTTGTCTTCATTTTAGGCAGCAATGATCATTTTACAGGGGGTTGATTCTTTTCTATACCCGCTGAATTTAACTATACCCTGTCAAAACTGACCATTTAAAATCTTATTTGTTTATAAATGTAACTAATAAAATCTTTAACATTTTTTAAAACTAATAGCACTGTAACCAAATGCATTTGTATTCTGTGTAAAGAAACAGTAAGAGTATATGATAAAATAAATAATTTAACATGTTTTTATTAACTTTTAATTAATAAGAGTAACAAATATGTTGTACACACAATTAGCTTGAATATATTATCGGTGTCATTTGGAAAACATTCACTAGAGTCTGTTTTATCCAACAATAGACTAATTTTAGCCACACCTGAACATGGACCAGGGGCGGACCTAGACATTTTCACCTGGGGTGACAAAGAGATGGCAGGAGGTATTTGTGGTGGGGCATGGAACAGGCACTTGAAAAAAACACATAAACCAAAGAAAATCCATTTTGTTGCTACTGAAGGAAGACTAAACAAAAACAAGTCAGCCAGCCTAAATTTTACTTTGTGTACAGTACATACTGGGAAATATATAGCTACAGCATCTGCCTGAGGATGGATGATGTGCACTAAAAGACAAATATAATCAAGATTAAACAATTACTGCTTGAATTTTGTTTATTTTATTTATTATTTATATAACAGTCTAATATAGATCTAAAATAAAACTGTATGTTGAATGCATGTAAATGTAGAATACATAACTTTTTTAAACTCACAGATTTTATATACATGAATATAAAGCTCTGGAAAAGTTAAAAACCACTGCAAATGTTTCTTAAATCAACTGCATTAAAAACCTCTGGAATGTGATCAAGAGGAAGATGAATAGTCACAAGCAATCAAACAAAGCCAAGCTGCTTGAATTTTTGCACCTGAGACTGGTGAAGACTATGCCAAAGGACATAAAATCTAATTATTATTATACATTTATTATTATTCTACCAACGATCATTTTCTGAACTCTTCCTAAGAATCACTCATTAGTATTGTGTTGTTAAAGAATTTACATAAACTTATTTTCAATATTTTCATTATTCAAGATCTGTCACGTTTCCTCTAGTACTTCAGAAAGAGACAAGTGCGAAGTAATGCCAATAATCCAAAGAATGTTTAATACACTTCTGAAATAAACAAACACTGCCGCGAGGGGTGAAAACACTGGAGAATACTTAGAACCTGGAACACGTAACGAATAACATTGACCGACAAGGACAAGGCGGAAACACAAAAAATAAATACTCAAACAAAGGAAGGCTGATGATAGACACCTGGGAAGTAATCAAAGGAAACCATGACAACGACAGTACACCATACAGACAGGACCTAACAGACATATCACTAGGGGGAACCCCAATGAAACACACAGGTAGAAATCTATACATAAAACACAACACCATACATAACAAAAACAGTACAACTAAACCACCGTCTAACACTGAATGAAAACTAACAAAACCTATACACAACAGAAAGTAAAAAGGAGGGCTAATTCCAACCCTTCCATGGTGGGGTGTGACAGAGCCCCCTCCCTACGCCCACCACACCGGGGTGGGCAAGAGAAGGGGCCCAGGGTCAGGAGGGACAGAGAGGGGCCCAGGGTCAGGAGGGACAGAGAGGGGCCCAGGGTCAGGAGGGACAGAGAGGGGCCCAGGGTCAGGAGGGACAGAGAGGGGCCCTGGGTCAGGAGGGACAGAGAGGGGCCCTGGGTCAGGAGGGACAGAGAGGGGCCCTGGGTCAGGAGGGACAGAGAGGGGCCCGGGAGCCAGAGCAGGAACTGGCACGAGGACAGGGGCAGACAATGGCACCGGGACAAGGGCAGGCCCGGAAAGCGGGGCAGGTCCTGGGACAAGGCAAGGCACAGGCTCGGGGACAGGCAGTTCAGGTGGCCGGGGGAGAGGCAGTTCAGGTGGCCGGGGGAGAGGCAGTTCAGGTGGCCGGGGGAGAGGCAGTTCAGGTGGCCATCGTGGCAGGGTGTCTGGGAGCCCGGGCTCAAGCAGGGTGTCTGGGAGCCCTGGCTCAAGCAGGG
>JACXGM010018600.1:0-18919 GCA_016801145.1 Umbra pygmaea | reverse complement strand
AAAAAAGTATATTTAAATTATACTCCAGTATTATACTTCTAGTATACTTATGTTTAACCATAAGTATGTATTCAATGTATTTAAGTATATTTGAAGTATACTTTCAAAATATACATACCAAAATAATATATTAGAAGTATATTTAGGATAAATAAAATACATTTCAAGTACATTTAAATATACTTTTTTTTACTTGGGATGAGACATGCCAGGCATGGCATCCAGTTAACAACAGACAGACATATCAGATAGACACAGACATACACTCAAAAACAGACAGATTAGAGACAAACAGAGAGAAATATTAATCAATGTTATATTTATGTTATCTATATTGCATTTCACATAGTTGGCCTTGTCATATGTTCACATTTCTTGTTGTTGGATTTTACAAAGTAGTTCCCTGGAAACGTAATTAATGACATTTAGGGCTGTATTTTACTCACAGTCAGACAGGCAGTACCAGACAGACAGTTTTAAGTTACAAGCCACTCTAACAAGAATGACTGACATCCTCTTCAGAATTCATTATACAATGCTTACGTGGATACTCTTAAAAAATTTCCTGCGTTTCAAGTCTTTATATTAACAATTTACTGTTCTACAGAGAATGGATGAAAGTGTTTTATGTAACTGCAAGGAGTAAATGGAGAAACATGTTAAGGATGAATAAAACCCCTTCCGGTTGCCATGGGAAGCTGCTTCCCTGTCAGGTCAAACTGGGTTGTGATGAAGAACATACACAGTAGCTAGTTTATCCATAGTCTGTGTGGGCATCACGGAGATGTAAAGATTGCAGGTAATGCTTTTCTGGAACAAATAGTGTCGAGATAATTTATTTATTCTTATAGGAAATTGCTTGTAAACATTCCCATACTTATCAGTTCTGCTGTTCTGGTCACTCCAAATCATACAGTATCTCTACATCAGGCTTCAAGGGAAGCCAACACTTTTTTGAGGCCCTAACCACAAATAGCGTAACCCTGTTGTTTTGTCTTCCTCTTGGTCTGTCTGTGAGCAGATGTACTTGCCTGACTGCCCCTCTGTCCTGGCTGTCCAGGTGAACCACACAAACTTCTTTGCCTTCACTCCACTTGCGTCATGTCCTATATATATATATATATATGTGTCTGCACTCTGCACATCAATATCCTGTCTGCAGGTGGATTGTAGGATGATGAGAGAAGAGGGGAAAGGACACAACATACGGGAGGGGAGAACCGAGGGTGAAGGGCAGAGAAAGGGAGAGTGGCGGAGAGACGGAAAGAACGACCAGCAAGAGGGGGGTGAAGAGGTGGTAAAGACGGTGTCAGAGGGACATAGAGAGGAGTGGGCGGTGCGATTCAAATATTGCGAAAGAAACACCCCGTTTCTTACTATTTTTTTTTACTTTACTTTTTGAATACCATGTGTACACTTAAGCATCATGTCCTTGACACAGTTTTTCTCGGAGTCAAGATGTTGATGCTAATATCCACTCTATCAAGGACAATACTATCATAAAGGCATCATTAGCTTTTAGAACATATATTTTCAGCAGATTTGTCATAGACTGACACTTTTCAATATATCAGACCTCATGCTCCTTTGTTCAAAATGGCGTAATTGCTTATCCGGAATAACATATGTATTGCCTGGTTGAAATTCTACCATGAATAATTAACCCTTTTTGACATTAAAATGTGTAATTACAACTAAGTGAATCTGGTCCCATTTATGGTGATAAAAACACATATAGTAAAGCTCAATAGACAAATTGAACTGCTTTCTATGCATATTAAATAATTTCATCATGTCAATATTCTCTCTTGTAGTTCCTATCCTAGGTTTACAATGAATTAATAAGTAGCAAACGGCCCCGGGTGGTCTCGATGGAAAACAACAATTTGGTAATTGTTTTAGTGTCGTAAAATCATTTCGAACATAGCAATGGTTTCCCTGGAAAAGAATAGCAGAACAGAACCGTGTTCTTAGGGATGAAGATGTTACGCCATTTATTATGTTGTTGTCTGCCATAGACAATGAGTCCCGATTGAGAGCGCTGTAGTGTATGTATTATGCATCAGCCGAATCCTTGGAGTTGCTTGGTCTCATGCATGGAGCTCATGCATTAATGAGAACGAGGCTATATCTGTTACACGGCATGAATAACATTAGCCCCTTTTGCATTGGAGCGGTTTAGCGTCAATATAACGGACGTACTACTAATAGCAGAGCGATTAGGTATCGACGCTGTGCTGTTTCTTTTGGTTTCAGTTATTCAGAGAAATAACAGCTGAGTTATTTTCTGGCCAGGCTAATCAGCAGAGGCGACATCTGTGAAATAGCGGGGATGATTCATTGTACTGCTTTTCATCTAGAAAGGCACAACTGTAAATGGACCTGGGTGTATACACTGTGACAGTATCTAACCGCTGCGTCTGTTTTAAGTGACAGAGAAATGTACTTGTTACTATTTCATGGCAATTGAGACAACTTCCTCTGTCATACGTAGTTATTCATCAGTTTTGTGAGGAAAACTGTTTGTTAAATGAAAACAGTCTCTACGGAACACTTCATTGTTGGGACTGAGCTGAGGGCACTATGCCATGCATGTAATTGAATCACGGCTGCTCTTTGATTCTGAAGTGTTTGTTTAAGGCTGTGCGAGTCAAATATTTAATCTCCTCGGCATTAGCCTTTGTGCATGCCTCGTGCACGAACAATTATGCCTCATTATCTGCATGGTCAAAGTCATTCCGCTGATTTCCTGAAATAATGACTCAGGGACAACCAATCCAGTCCTCAATTTTGTTTGTGTCTCTGTCTGTTTGACAGGGATGACTTGCCAAGCGAGGACGTCGTACACCGAGGACGAGGTTCTGTGGGGACACCGCTTCTTCCCGGTCATCTCCTTGGAGGAGGGGTTCTTCAAGGTGGACTACTCCCAGTTCCATGCCACGTTTGAGGTAAACACTCCCCCGTACAGCGTGAAGGAACAGGAGGAGAACCTGCTTATGTCCTCTCCTCTCATGGCTCCGTCCCTGTGTAACAGCGGTGAGGGGGGGAAGAACAGCTCCATGGACTGCCTGGAGACACTGGAGGACAAGGAAAACACAGCCATCCCCAAGCTGCCATCCAAGCTGCAGAAAATGCAGGGGGGCGGCTGCGGCCGCGACGGGCTCCCCATGCCCCGGAAGCTCCTGAGAATGAGCTCCACCACATCGGAGATGATCTACCCGGGGAGCATGGCAGACCTGCCCATGAAGCTGCAGCGCATCAGCTCGGTCCCCGGCGTCTCCGATGACCTGAAACAGGTGAACAAGATGGTCTCCAAGATCAGCTCGGATGCCATCAGCCAATCCGTGGCAGACTTGCCCCCCAAGCTGCAAAGGATGCAGGGGGGAGGAGGGGTGGGCGGGCGAATGGACGGACATCTGCCCCCGAAACTCAGAAAGATGAATTCTGATCGATTCACGTAGAATGGGTGACCCATTTGACCTTATTACACCCTAACCCTTATTCCAAACTTTCTAATTTATTAAAGGGACATGATTCTTATTCAAGGAACTTTAATATATAAATACGTACGATATACCTTATATAAAGTAGGGTAATGGAATACAGCACATTTGTTCCTGGATGTAAGTATACATGCTATAAAGGAAGACCTCTGATTTTTTTCAGGACAATATATGAGCAGCACAATCTGGCATGTACGATACACTAAGCGCATGCAAAACAGATTCTCTCTAATTTCTGGCATGACATTTATTGGTATATTATTTTACAAAGACGTTTTGAACAGTGACATTACTGTTACACTGAACAGTTGCACAAAGCCATACGGTTTACCAATTTCAGTTGACTGCTTTTGTTGTTTAATGTAAAATTGTGTGGCAACGTTCTGTTTACTGCATGCTACTCCTGCTGACCTAGCTAAACAAAGGTAATAGAAACAGATATTAAGCCTTAACTATATTACCTTGTTTCCATTTCCATCTTTGTTCACAGCTGTATTTTTGGTATTTCATGTATAGGATGATATTTTACCATGTGCGATTTTATGAAATTCTAAGTTCAGCAATTATACTATTTTGCTGGATGATGCAATCTATATTTGAAAATGCATGGTCCACAACATATGACAGACTGGAACTGGGCACAACTTTATTAAGCGGCATGAACTCACTTTTGAAAGTAACACTTAGGTTGAAGTTGTCAATGCTATGGCCTTATATAAGCACAACGTAACCGTTACACAGTAAACTATTACTGGTTATGACATTTATGACAGGTTTATTACATTTTAACATACAAGTATGATTCTGTTTTTATGGCAAGTCAAACAAACGAGCACATGGTTCAGGTAATTTTTCTTAAGCTGTGTTTTTTTTATTAAAAATAAATAAAGTTATTCAAAATGTCATTTAAAACACATGCACCAAAATTTCAACTTAAGTGTTACTGCAAAAATGTAGATTTAGAGGTGGACCCATATTTAGGCAAGTCACCACCTTTGTCTTAAGAGTTCATAAACTCTTTACTTAAAGCAATAACGTTATAATGAGAACTATAATCTTTCTATAGCCACAGCGTCTGCTGCAGCCCCATTACCATTCTATTTACTGAGTTCATGCTTTAGAATCTGGTTCAATTAAATTAATCTATGACTTTGTATAGCCCAGTAGTCTACAGAATACACGCTGAAGTGCCAATTCTATAGGCACGAGACTACGTTAGGACCTGGCAAAATGTGTAAGCTATACTGCCCAGTAGGGGCAACGTGAGTGCCTGTTACAATCTACAGTTGTAGGCTAGCGCCTTGCTAGGGCATTGTGGATGGGCTTTATGCTAGGCAGTCATTTTTTTGTTTGTTTAAAGCTTTTCCCAAATCTTAATTAACCCTTAATTTAACCACTCGGAATGAATGCCTAAACTTAGGTTCACTTGGGTTCAGGAATTTCTGTGCCGTAATAAAAAATCAGGCTATGGCGTAATTGCGTTCAAACTACATGGTGTCATTAAAACGTCAAGTCATGACTTCGTTCTGTTACCGCAGTTACGCCACTGGTCACGTTTTATTTGGAGATTGGGTTGACATTGTATGATACTCTTCAGGAATAAAGATCTAAAATACATCCTTGGCACATTGATTTCATGGGCTTGTTTTCGCAGACACTGTCAAATAAACAAAAGGTTTGCGTAGAAGTTAAAAAAGGCCTAGAGTTATAGATATTACATAATATTTAAAGAATATGTAGGAGTAAGCACAACTGGCGTCATAGAGATACCTAAAGTGGTTCAATTAAGTAGAGTTAGTAGCCTATTGTACTATGCTTGCCATTAGGTTAAGCCTATTCTCCTCGATCCAACGAGGAGCCTTTGTTCAGAATCTTAAATAATCCTGTGAGATGGAATATAACATCTCCAGGTGCCATTATCCCTATTTCTCATTGTTCCAGGGCAGTCTAAATCCTCATAATGCACCTTGAATCAGCACTTACCTCCGCTGAGCTAATTTCACTTTATCACCAAGGAGATCTTTGCACCTGGTGCCATTTGCCTTTATCATCTGCCATGTGAACGCCAGTGTTGCCGAGTTCTCAATCCATTAAAGCTTTCATAACTGCCTCCCTACAGAAAGAAAACATCATCTGTACTGCATTGATTAACTTGTGTGAACCTTGAGGAAGTCAAATCTTTGACAAAAGGTTTTATCTCTTGTAATGTATGTGGAATGAGACAGACACTCTGAATTTTGATTCTCCACAGACGTGCTCCTGCAATAGGAGCGAGCCAAGGATTTTAATTGCATTATAGGACAACGCTGCTGTTGTCGTTGTTTTATCGGCTGCCTCTATGAAGGAATTTGCTAACACCTTGTATTACTGTAAGTTGCCGTAATTATTATGTAATTAAGATGGTAGAAACAGTATTAATATCCATAGTCACAACATATTATTTATTGTGTAACGTGGTAACATGGCTGTTGCAGCAACCGTCTAAATAATGTGCGATTTCTTTCTTGTTCCACTACTTTTTTTTACCTTAATGTCACCTTAATGTCACCAATTTTCAGTTAACTACGTGGAAAAGATACCATCAACTGAACATCTAATACTGTTATATATCTGATTATTTTAAGAGGCACTATCTAGAACTACACAGAGAGACTGTCTCTTATTTCTCTATCAAATCAATCAATCAAATCTATTTTATAAGATTGATTACAACAACAGCTGTCACAAAGTGCTTTCACAGATAAAAGAAGCTCTAAATCCCCAACCTAAATCCTCAAAGAGCATCAACAACAAGTGTTTCACAGCGGCTAGGAAAAACTCCCTAGTAGGTGGAACCTAGGAAGAAACCTAGAGAGGGGCCAGACTCAAGGGGGTGGCTCTTCTGTCTCTTGTCCCCATTCACATTAACCTGTAAGTGGTGACTGACATAGGATAGAATGACCTGACAAATAAACTATTGCATTATAACATCTGGGAACTGAGACGGGGGTCTGGGGATTTGGCCCTGCACACAGAAAACCTTGGACAGGACCAAACAGGCTCGATACAGACCCACCCCCATTGCCAAGGCCACACCACCAGAGGGACACCAACAGACCGCAACCACATTGAAAGCGGTTTGAGTATATTCCACACAATGTATTCATATCTCACAAGCGTAGGGTATCATGGGGCAACATGTGCAGGCCAGTGACTCGGCCCCTGAGGGACACTAGGATCTCCCAGCAGAGAGATGGGAGCCTACCAGGCAAAGCCAGCACGGGTGATTTGTCCAACAGTGACACCGTTCTCCTTTTGCCCCCTGGGCCACACTACACTAAGTCATAGAACTTACTGAAGAGATAAGTCTTCAGCCTAGACTTAAATGTTGAGACTGAGTCTGTGTCTCTCACATGGGTTGGCAGATCATTCTACAAAAGTGTAGCTCTATAAGACAAAGCCCTTCCTCCAGTTTTCTGTTTAAAATTCTAGGTTCTAGTAAAAACTCTGGCGACTGTGTTAAGCAGTAACTGAAGATTTTTGTGGGTCTTATCTGGGTAGCCAGAAAAGAGACCATTGCAATAATGTAATCCTGAGGTAACAAAAGAAAGAATTAACTTCTCTGCATCCTTTCTTGATCGAAGATCTCAAATATTTGCAATGTTCCGGGGATGGAAAACAGCTGCTCTTGAGATATGTTTTACATGTTCATCAAAAGAAAGATTTTGGGTACAGTGTAACAGCAACAGTTTTTCTGATATGACTTTACAACCATCTAGGTTCATTGTCAGATTTGACAGCAGGTCTCTCTTTTGTTCTTGGGACCTGAAAGTATTATTAAAAAATGATTTCCTGTCATCCATTTCTTTATCTCTGAAACAGGCTTCCAGGTTATGCAGTCTTGGTGCTTCTCGATTTTATTTGAGCTGTGTGTCATCAGCATAGTAGTGAAAATGGACATTGTTTTTTTGGATGGCAACATGTATAGCGAAACAAATAACGGTTTCAAAACAGACCCTTGAGGTACACCAAAGCATACATTTAATTACTTTGGAAGGACAGTCCATCCACAGATACAAACTGATAACTTTCCAATAGATATGATCTGTACCATGCCAGTCCTCGTAGTTCAATATAGTTCGTTCTTTAGTTGTAATAGGCTCTAGTTGGCAGCTGTTAGTTCTTTAGTTGTAATAGGCTCCAGTTGGCAGAAGAACTCTTTGAGGCCTTTACTATTTTTGTGAAAGATTCAATGGATACATGTGTTCTTCCTAATCCAAGGTGCTGACTGTTCAGTGCAATCTCAGGACAGATGAGTTAAGGGAAAATGTGCTTCTTAAGGGAGAATTTTGTCATTTGTTTTCTAATGGTAATGAAATTTTCATCAAAGAAGCTAATTGAATTAATTACTGCTGAAATGAAGGAATTTGTGGAATAATGCGTTTTAGTTAACTTTGCAAATGTATAAAAATAAATGTTGGATTGTTTTTGTTCTTCTCAATTAAGTTGGAGAAATTGGCTGATTGAGCAGAAGTGAGTGCATTTCGACAATGCATGGTACTGTCTTTCCAAGCTAGTCTAAACACTTCCAACTTGGTGGAACGCTTGCGTTCTAAAGGCTTGCGTTATCACTCTGGTGTTTTCCATGTACTAGGGAGAAGGTTTCTTGTTGCAAAATTGTTTAGTTTTTAACGGTGCTATTGCATCCAGGGTGTTACACAGGTTTAAGTGTAGATCTTCAGTTAGATCATTCACAGATATGTTAACTCTGACATCTTGTACGGTAGATTCAGTCAGGAAATGCATCCAAGAACCTTTGAGTTTTCTGAGAATTTGTAGTGCAGCGCTTAAAGTTCCCTGTTTGGGTTCCAATTGGAGTAACTGATGCAAAAGTAAATTAAATAAAATGGTGGTCTGAAATGTCTATATTATAAGGAAAAACATTGAGCAACTATTCCACAACAACTTTTCCACGAGACAAAACAAGGTCCAACATATGACTATGGCAGTGTGTAGCTCTGATATGTTGGACAGAACCCACTAAGTAAATTATGGGTCATTTGAGTTCTCAATATCAATGTTAATATTACCACAATTTATTGTATCTTTCTATTAGGCCAGTTAAGAATTCAGGGAATTTATTAAAGTGGAACAATGTAAGAATTCTATAATTTGTCTATGTTCCTAAATCGTTTGAAGTAATTATTTGACTGTCTCATCAGGCAGCTCTCTGCCTCAGGGAGAACAGGTTTGAGCTAGCGCGAGTGCTATGTGAATGGGTTATATGGCTCTGTGCAGATGAATTTCATCATGGTTCCCCTTCAAGAAACACTGTGTATGGCCCAGGTGGTCTGTAGATTGTAGCTGTAAAATGTGATTGAGTAAGCGACATAGATTTCATGAATAAAACCTCAAAAGACACAAACCCATTAATTTTCTTGTGTGTAAATATTAATTCTGAGTCATACATTTTAGCAATTCCACCGTCTTTGTGAGATTTGCAGGATATATTATATGTTCAAAATGGAACAGGCACAGATCAAGACGTTAGCGGTTCCCCAGGTAGCTCACCTGCTTGTGTTTGAGGTGACCTTCTTATAGGGCTCCTCATTAGCCCTAGTTGGTCCCAGCTGGGTTGATGAGAAGCACCTGGGCCTCCCAACCCTCTCCCGATTGTTTGGAGATAAATTATGTTGGCGTGTGAAGTTTACCATTCCAGAACATCTGTGTGCAGCCTTGTTGTGATGGGTCCTCTCCAAGGTGCTGATCTTTTACAAGTGTAGCACTTGGAGGAAAGCGGGGTGAGACACCAACTTCTCCTGTCTGGCATCACACAATATAGACCGGTGCGGTACACTCTCCAGCGGGCAGAGCACCACTGCAGCTAGGATGGAGTCCATCACTCTTCAGCAGGTTAGGCTTGGCTCTTCTTGTGCGCATGTCCCAAAATGAGAGCCAGTCATCTACAAATTATATCTGCTGTGATGGGCAGAACTCAGTTTTCAGAGAGCAATTTAGTTGAGTGAGTCTGCTGTAGATCTCATCACTAACCTTAATTAGGAAGGAGCCAGAGAGACATACACAATGCTAACACATCTTTATAGCTAGTTTACATACTCAATCTATGTTCTGCTTTGTAACTTCTGACTGTTTTCTCATAACATCGTTGATGCCAAAGTAAATATCAATATCGCTATACTCTATAGCAGTGGTCACCAATCCTGGTCCTGGAGATCTACCATCCGGACTATTTTCACTTTAGCCCCAATTTAGCACACCTGATTCTACTAATTAGCTGGATGATGAGCTGAATTAAGCTACATTACTTGCAGTTGAAGTGAAAACCTACAGGCTGGTAGATCTCCAAGACCAGGATTGGTGACCACTGCTCTATAGCCTTGCCCATTTTTCTTTTTGGACTTCGTTAGCACCAACCTCAGATGAGCCTCTGACCTGGCCCCTGGTAAACACTGTATGGTCCATGGCTTATTTTCCAGTCTAACATTATGAGCAATGGAATCACTAATTACTAAGATAATCATTTCTGTGATTAGCTTACAATAGCTGGAATGTCTTTATATTTAAAAAAATACGTAAATGTGATTGAGATGGAATAATGATTCCCTAAACTAGGGGTGTGCTGGTTTCGGAATTGTTGATGATGGTTATGACGTTGGTCAAAGACAACAGTTATTAACATAACCGTCGTTGCAGGGGGAGTGCGGCATTGGTCTGTTATAAGACTGCCCAAATTGCCTTTGAATAATTCATGAGCAGACACTAATTACTCACTATACATTTATTTAGGATTAACAGCAAGCCAACTAGCAATGAACCTGCTTTGTATTAAGTAGCTAAATCACACACAGTTAACAAGAGTTGCATAAAAATGAATTAGTAAATTACAAATGATAAAATCTACATACCTTTTCCAAAGAATAAAAGACGAATAACGACTATTGTAATAACAGTGGGCCATATTCAACTGTGTTTGACCAGAGGTGGATGGTTGAGCAGCAGCGAAGCAGTGTTCAATCCAATGTCCGCATAGGTTAATCTTCAGGTGGTTACAGAGATTGCTGGTGTTGGCATTTGTAACAAATACAGTTTTTTTGCATATTCTGCAAACAGGCTCATCAAGGATTTTTAGTTTTCCATTGCCATCTGGTTTAAAACCGAAATGTGAAATCACCGCTATCAACCAACGACCCTGACCCTATAGGTTCTTTAAACTGTAGGAAGCAGCTTTTTAACCCATCGTTGAACACAATTGACCTGATATATTCTCCATGTTCACATGAGTCATCTTTGCATCTCATCCATCACGTCATTATACTAGGCTGTAAATGCAGTTTGAGTTGCGCTTTTTGTGTGAAGTTTTAAAACCGAAATATGCCTAAACAGCCGATTTAAATTTTTATAACAAGATCCATATTTTCACCTCCCTGGGGAAAGAAACAGACTATTCACCCTCCCCCGCTCTAATGAATAGGTGTTGTTTGAATGATAGGCTGCCTTGCATCCCCACCCTCTACACCTGCTGACTCCGTTGAGAGGCTTCAAAGACTGGCCACTGCGTTGCATGCATGTATCTGGAAATCTCAGTTATGCTATTTTCCAAAGAATCAAATACAGTTGGAAAAGATTTATAACACAGACTGTTAGTAAAACAATTATTTTTAATTAGTATTTAAACACTCTGTATGATTAAATAAAAAAACGATTACACGGTTTTGGCGGTTATAGAGTTCTAATGATGGTGTTTATCTATAACCGTCGGTCTCACGGTTATTTAATAACCGTCACACCCCTACCCTAAACTATGAAGTGCTTTTTTACACTCAAAAGACCAGCCTCATTTGCAGAATAAATATCAAAGAAAGAAAGGCACAAGACCATTAACAATGTTGAAGCACAATATGTAATTTACTCATTATACGTAACTCCTGTTCAAATGGCAATATAAGCATGGATAGTGTAAATAAATATTACACTATTGTTAATTATATTAAATATCAAGAAATATTGTTTAAACAGCTTTTGTAAGACAATCACTGAAAGAGAAAATAAACTGTTCTCAAGTGGCACAACCAGGTATCACAGGGATAAATGTAGCATAATACAATTCATTGTATAATAAAATTATTGATTAGCAAAAATGTATATTAAGTTCAGAATTTTGCAGAAACGAGGATGTATTATGACTTTTGAAAATTGGATATTCTAAAATGTATTATATGATTGGTGGTGATTTTTTTTATAACAAATTGTTGTTATAGAAATTCACCTAGGCTGCAATCAAAATGATCATGAGAGGGACTGTTAAGTAACATCTTTTCAATTTAATTTTAGCCATTCAGTACAGAAGGATATAAAGAGTGGCCTATGAGACACATATGGGGGAGGGTGCAATGGGAGATTGGTTGTTCATGTTTGTAGATTGATCCAATGTGTTACAGTTTCTATCTGTGGCAGAGGATGGATAGGTGATCATTTTACCAATTCCATTTTGTGTGTTCTGTTTCTACCAGACAATTGAACATTACATCATCATCAGCCTACAGTACGGATTGTTTGTTTGTTTGTCTAACCATACACAACTGGTATACATCCCCTAATTAGTAAGTGTATTTAGTGTATTTATTATTTGTTGGGTATTGTCTCCTGTGATATGTGTTTCTGTGCAGTAAGAAGAGTTCCTTTATGTAGCCAGTTGTTTTGTTTTCACTGGCGGTTTTGTGAATTCAACGTTTTTTACTCATTTTTGTCTCCCCGTGGTGAGTTTGCTTTCATTCTTCTTTAGTTTCGCATTAATATATTTCATTTTGATCTTCGCACTTGCCTCCTGTTATCTCCTTACTTCTACACCTTTACACAATGGCTACCCTTCTATTGATTTGTTTCAGTATACATGTAGGTTACGCAGGGTCCATGCTTGGCATTCACTTTCATGGTTGTGAAGCATGGGTGCTCCTATTTAGTCGCAAATCCCTTACATGCAATAAGAGCAGTGAGTCTGCAAAACATTGACATCACCATACCACACCAAAGCCTTTGAGATGCCTTTGCCAAGCTTTTACTACAGCCATTTTGAGCTGTTGTTTCTCTTGTGGAGTTTCTGACTTCAGTCTCCTCACCAAATGAAATGCATGATCAATTGGATTAAAATCAGTAGACAGACTTGGCCAGTCAATCCACTTTTTACCCTTGATGAAGTCCTTGGTTGCATTGGCAGTGTGTTTTGGGTCATTGTCATGTTGCGTGTTGAAATACCTTCCAACGAGGCTGATGGCATTTTTTTAGATATTAGTAACCAACATGTGTATACTTCTGAATTAATTCTGCTGCTGCCATCATTCATTACATCATAAATAAAGATGAGTGAGCCTGCATGCCCATACCATGACACTACATTCACTATGCTACATGGATGAGATGGGTATGCTTTGGAGCAGTTCCTTTTTCTACACCTTTGCCTTTCCATCACTTTATTAAAAGGTTCTCCTTTGTCTCATCTGTCCATAAAACTCTTTACCAAAACTGACTAGCTAATCTCTCCACAAAAAAATGCTAATCTAGCTTTTCTGTTTTGTTGCTGAACAAAGGTTTGCATCATGCAGTGTATTTATCCTGCCAAAGGTTTCTGTGAACAGTAGATTGAGACACATTCACTATATTATTATGAAGGTTTCTGGTGATTTGACTGACTGCTATTTTTTCTTGCCGATTAAATCATAGGGGAGAAAATTAAATGTTCTCTGTTTGTTCACGTCATAGCTGTTTGCTCTGGCTCTGCAAAGCATTTTTTGCCCAAATTCAAAAGACAGGTCTAATTCTTGACTACCAACATATTCATAATTAAATGTATTAGCCCAAGCAGAAAATGTATGAAAACATTTTGGACAGTCTTATTGTGACGCATACTAAGGCAAGAGTAACAAGGCAGGAAGCCGTAACATGAATCAAATAGGATTTACTTCTAACAATCAGTAACACGAAACAAAACATAAGCACAATAGGTGTCTGCAAAGACCAGGGCTACAGTATATGGGGTAGTGATGAGCTGATGAAGAGCAAGTGAGCTGATGTTGATTGTTTTTTTTTGATGTAATATATTTATTGTAACATTTTGGTAAAATAATATTTTACATGTAATATACATTTTTCAATGACATGCCAGACGTTCTTGTGTGCCTGTTGTTTTGGCTGCCATGTGGGCTCTGAGGCTACGGAAGACCACATTTTGAACAAAACTCCTCCAATCCTTTGAATTTTGGCGGAAGTGTGTGGAAATTAGACTAAACTTGTTGTCAGCATGTGCAAGCTTTTTGAAATCATTAGATCAAGTTGGTTTAACATGTCTTACTGTGTTAGAAACAATAACGAAAGCAACTTTATATGGATGTTTACAAGGGAAATGCAATGCAACAAAAAGGAAAAATTATGGTTCATGTCTGAAGAGTTGAACAGTGTAAGCTGTTACAAACAGATTTATGCATGCTTTTTTCACTTACTAATATCCTGTGCCAATCATCTATTTCAACTGACAAAATTTTCTATTTATGGCCATCAGAATGTTCTTCATTCAGAATGTTTAGGGAGTCAAGGCATGTGGTTTGAAGGTTGCCAGTTCAATTCCTGACTGTGTCAAATGTTATTGTCTCTTTGTGCAAGGCAGTTAACCCTAAGTTGCTCCAGGGGAATGTCCCTGTACTTACTTTAAGTCACTGTGGATAAGAGCATTTGCTAAATGACTAATATGTAAATGTAAAATGTAAATTTCCAAAACAGCTGCACTGATTTTAATATTTTATGCTAAATTTAACCTGTTGACGTTGCTCTTGGTGAGTGACAGACACTTTTTAAGAATATGAAAATTGAAATTGGCTGGACCAAAGTTAATTTGTTCCTAAATTGCTTTTTGAAATAGTTGGTTTATGACCAACACATCTTAGACTAAATGAAAGTGATCACCACCATAATGTCTGAATCCTGCTAGTGACATACTGTGCACTATTTGCTTGATAGAATATAGAAAAGGAAATTCCACATGGAAAGTGTGATGCTTGTGGATGAATGTAACAGCATGCTTTGAGGCCTTTGAGTTGAGCTTGTGTTATTGGATGCTAGTTTGAGATTAACTCATAATTTGAGTATGTACTGTTATGATGGATGCTGTACTCGCGTGTCCATCTGTATTAATATGTAGGGTTTTTAAGTGGTTTGGTCGAACTCCAACCCAAGCTTGGCCAGCATTGTAAGGCTATCTTATTGAGAGTTAAAAAAAGATTCTGGGCTTTAGAATGTGGGCAATTGTGTTACAGTGAGCCGTGATGACCTGTTCTTATCCAGGGAAAATGAAACTAGTTAATTTGCCTTGTGTTTACAGAACTACCTGGTGATTTTCAGATCATTGAGATGTCGCTGCAGTACCTCTGCATTTAGTCACATGACTCATCCAATCTGAATGTGAGCACCAAAGGTACTAGTTGGGTCAATAAAGCTAGCATTTGGGAGTTTGTTGATGCTAAAGGCATCTTAGAATTGCGTACAGGTTAATGTGACCCTGCCACATAGACGCAAGTATGAGGAATTGCCTTTCTTGTTTTAATACTGGAGATGTTGCTGTTACCATCTAGATACACAAACATTTTGAGCTGATGTGTAACTCCTTGTTTGCATGTGATTGTTATTCAGATGTCATCCTATTTCCGCTGCTGTATTCTTGACAATGAAGTTTGAATTGCATAATCGAAACAAACATTGCCTTGGGATTGGCCCAATGCCTTGTTGACGCTGCTTTGTATGCTGTAACACAGACCACCCTCTCATATGTTACACGTGCCTTAATGATTGGATAAAGGCTAAAGCTGTGACAGGGGAGGTGGGAGAAGCGCTTTACAGACAGCTGTATGTGAGGGGGCATAAACGGTTGTGTGGGATTAATCATGCTTTTGTCATTTATCCCGTAAGAGTGCAAAAATGTAGAGATCAAAGTTGAGTCAGCAAGATGGGGTATTAGTGTTAGGCAAAGATGAATATAGTTGGAGAGAAAGAGGAGAGAGCACAGGAACAAAGGGCAAGTTAGGAAGGGGAATGGGGGGCAGGCATAGAGAGAGTGAGAACAGAGATGGGGAGGGGGGACAGAGGGGCGGGGCAAAGAGGCACTGCCCAGTTCTCTTGTCTGAGCCTGTCAAGGCTTGTTTCACAGATTCACACCTCAGCAAATTCTCGTAACACAAACAAAGCCAACAAAGTATTTTTAGTTTATTATAAACAGAACCTCAAGTCCTACGAGACATTTGGTGTGATGCCAGAGACTATTTTACAGTCTGTACCGAAAACCATTTCACGTGAAAATTGTCCGTATCCAAAGCTTCACCTTTCAACCAGGGAAGACCAATCTTAAGAACTTGCGTGTAAAGAGTCAGACAGTTAGACACAGTTCATAAGAACGAAGGAATAGAAAAAAAAAATCTTGCCCCACCACACACACACCCCTGAATTTATTTTTCCCTTATCCTCTTATTATTTTTATCTTTTCAAACACGTGCCCAAATTTCACCACTTCAGCACACCTACACACCTACACACACACACAGTATGTGCACGCACATGTGCACAGCCTAACAGATGCCTTGTCTCTGGTGTATTGTATTTGCAAGATAACTCTGGTGTAGGCGTCTGCAAAACTGCTCTGCACCTGAGTCGCCTGTAGCGAACGCAAAGAGCTGAGGCAGAATCACACTAAGCCCACTCTCACTGGAATACTCAGGCCGCATCCCAGCTTGCACACTAGCCACTACGTAGTGCACTAGTTTACAGAGATCCACAGTGCTCTGATCAAAAGTAATGCTTTATATGCATTAGGTAGCCCAAAGGAACACTACATTTGTCTGACTGCTATGTTGATGGTATCCTTATATATGACCATCTCAGGTTTTCTGTATGATCCTCATACAAATGTTAGCCTCCTCCTTTGCCATTATGAATTTCAGAAGTGCCTGTATCCATACGCAGACAACATGCTCCCCACAGGGACCCCAAGCCACTAGGGGGCCCTTGAACAAAAATATAAATGTGTCATTCTCACTCAGCTTTCAAATAAACGTGGCTTATGGCTAGGTCATGGTAAAATGTGGGGAGTTGCATTATATTATACCTTTACATATGCACATTTTAATCTCTACACTATACCAAAAGGAAAACACTTGCTTGAATTTGTTTTTAAATAGTGTAAGTCCAACACCCCATTGGCAACGTGAAGTGTACTATTAACGATGCAAAACAAATCTCACTTACGGCCTCTAAAAGGCTAGAGGCACTCCTGATGATTCGGTTGATATTATGACTGTTCTGGAAAGCATCACATCACAATTGTAAACGTGAACAAAAAGATGAGGCAGTGATGATCTAAACAGTTCTTTTTCATTGTTCTTTTATTCAGGCGTTTTCCAACCAGCAGATTTAATAATGACAACAGCTGATGATGGAAAAAAGGAAATTAAATTTTCCAAACCTCTTGCATGCCATGTTGTCAAATAAAGTGTTTTGCAGCCATGTACAAATGAGAAATGAGTGATTGCTTTACAGTTGTATTGTAAAAATGAACTAACTATTCCTGTATTTGCAATTATGCTGGCACAGCTTGCAATGACATGTATACTGAATAAATGGAGTTAAAAATTATGGAAGGGGTCTACATTTCCAGGAATCTGGTAGTGACTTCTATTACGGAAGCCACATTTTTTTTTTGAATAAGCACAACCAGGACATGCTCATCAAATTAATTGCCATGAGGAATCTACTGCTACAGACTGCTTGAGCAGCAATAAATAACATCAGTGCTGTTCGGCCATCTGTCTATCTGGATATCTGTATCTACTGATGGAAATGGACTTATAAATCGGAACATCCTGCCACATGAACCAAACCATCAATCATAGAAGGATGTGGCAATGGCATGTGTTCATCTTTAACCTATTTCTAATCAAATGCCTATTTTTTATACCTTATTTTTAAATGATTCAATAAACTTAACAAGTGATTGCGGTGCTTGAAGCATATCCACTAGGCCTGAAATAAAACAAGTGCTCTCAGATAATCCATGCTTGCTAAAAATAACCCTTTTCATACGGGGGTGGGACTTCACTGGATCTTCTCTGCTGTTCGGAAGCTCCATGGTTTCACGAGCCAGTCCCTGGATACATGTGTCACATTATTTAAAGTCCTATGCACAGGCATAAATTATAGTCATTTACACATACATGCACAGCAATACCAAATTATCACATACTGTAAATTATTTATGTTTCCAGTTACAGTACGTATAATCGTAGGTGTCTTTACACATGAAATCATAACTGCTGTGAAATTAACCTGCAAATAAATGTAAATACATGATAAATGTGTGTAACACTGACAAGGGATGCACAATGTGTTTGTTGAAGAATTAGTAATTAATGACGCTTTGTAAATACTTTACGAGGGTTTTCCCCTTACTTGTTTCCTAGCAACTGCATACAGCCTACAAATTAAATTATGTTCCAAAAGTAATACAAGGACTTCAAATTATAGGCCTCAATTGGAATTCAAACACTGTGAACATTTTATCAACAAAACTATTAATTTAGAAGCATTCCATTTCAAGCCACTTGACACACTTCATAGCCTTTATCTGTCTCTGAAATGGACAGGTAAAATGCTGTTGAGGCATATTTGGATAGCATATGTTTTTGCCAACAAGTCCCCTAGTCCTTATACAGTTACATTATACCGTAAATAATATTTAAAGGGTTACGCACTTGCTATTGTGTTTGCTTTGTTCCCCCGGTTTTAAGGTGTACTGTGCTCTACATTAGACTGTTCCCCTGGGATAGTTTACTGCAGAACTGCTTTTAACGTTCATTAGCCTACACAGTACATCTCCCTCGACCCCAGCCTCGCTCCGAAGGCCAGATGTTTGCATCTTAGACAGGGAGTAATTATACTATTCTTCAAGGGTTTAGCTCTGCTAGCGAACACACCCTGAAGAACACCGACTCGTTTGGTTACTGACAGGCCACGCACTGTTTTCACAAAGATTTTAAACTTGAGATGACAGATCTGACACGCAAGGTCCTGTGTCTCTCAAAGATAAACAACCCAACTACTGTAGGCTGACTCATCAATAACAGATGCATGCTGGTTTAGTATGGCTGCAGTTCTATACTGGGATGAAAGGATGGGGTGACTTCCTCTTAGGGCTGGGCGATATGGCTAAAAACTCTATCACGATATAAGTGTTCCATATTGGTCGATATCGATAATTATTGATCTGTTTTATAACCTATTTAGAATAAGGAGCAGGAAAAATAATTAATTAACTATTAAATTTAAACATTTTTATTTTAAATTTAACCTTCCACTGATTATAATCCCCTTAGTTATAAAGGCAG
>JACXGM010018599.1:0-18896 GCA_016801145.1 Umbra pygmaea | reverse complement strand
GTGTGTGTGTGTGTGTGTGTGTGTGTGTGTGTGTGTGTGTGTGTGTGTGTGTGTGTGTGTGTGTGTGTGTGTGTGTGTGTGTGTGCACGCAGGAAGCAGCCATACAGACAGACAGCATAACAGACGGCTGCAGCGTACTGGTTGTTGGCTTGGCCCTGACTCCCCTTGACTCGTATTGATCACGTATTGACCTCTGCCCCCACCCTCCTTCGGCCCCTCTACCCCCCCTTCCTCACAATCTAACAGTCCCTCTGCATGCCTGCCACCCTGCTTGTGACTCAAAGCCCCCCCAGCCTGGCCCTAAATGAGCCGTTGTTAACTCTTGTTACTTCTACTTATTTACTGCTTAGTTAAACACTTAGTGTCCCTTTGAGAACTGTGTGTTGAAATTACTGTCAAGCATAAAAACATCTGTTGGAATTTACCTCTTTATTTCACAAGGCTGTATCTGAAAATATACATTTTTTATGGTCTGTGGTCTATTTTTCAATTCGGCATCAGTGATTTAAAACATTTTATTTTCTTACAAATTCTTTTCAAATTTGGCAGGCAACAACTCATGCATTTCTGGCATATGTTATTGGTTGTTTCTGCTGTTTATATCTAACACTAGTCTAAATGGGACCCTGTTAACATCAGTGGCCTATATGGTCTGTTTACAGTTGATATCTTTCTCTCTTTAGGGTATATCCCCAGTTACCTGGACAAAGACGAGTTATGTGTAGTGTGTGGAGACAAAGCTACAGGCTACCACTACCGCTGCATTACCTGTGAAGGTTGCAAGGTAAAATCCAAACACTGAATTTATGTAATAGAAATATAGGGAATTCAAGTTGTATTAAACTCACATAACATTCACTACAAATTCAAATACAACAATATACACAAATAAAGAGATATTTGAAGATGTTCTGTGATCTTGAAGACCTAGTGGCTCCTTAGAGAATTAGAGAACGGAGATATGGTATGGGTGACCGATTGTATCATTATTTTCAGGACTTTCTGTCTGTTGTGTAATCAATATTTTTTCATCACAGTACCAACTCCTCTGCTATGGTTTAGCTAAAGGTTTAGTGAGGATTGATCTGGCAGACAGGAGGGTAATATGTGGAAACTTATTTCTTTGTTTTTGTGACAGTTGAACCCTCACCATTGTTCCTCATTGACATAGTGCACTGTTAAATCCATTAAACTGTACACTGCAGGCTATTTTCTATAGTAAGTAGTAACAAGATGTTCTTTTTTTGTTTTTTGGGAGCATTTCTTTTATTATTTTTAATGACAGAATTGTAGGAAGCGTAAGTTAGGAACACCTGTATATGTAGGGGGAAACAAAGAGGGGAATGGCACAGACAAAAGCTGAGCCTGTGCTCGAACCGCCATTGCCTGTGCACGTCAGGAACTTATACCACTACACCAAACTCCAGTAACAGTTGATATTGAACTCAATTAATCAAATTCATGGATATGTTGTTAAAATATTGAGTACTTCTTTCAATACTGAGTTCTGCAATTTTGTATAGTATGTAAATAAAAGAAACTGAAATTGCTTGGCATTTCAAATAAATTTAATGCAGAGTAAATTGTAAACAATACGTTATAATAGTGAGCATAATTACTATTGCAGCAGCATAAATTAGTGAGAAGAACTGTGAGATCATCGGGTTTGAAGAACTGTGAGATCGTCGGGTTTGAAGAACTGTGAGATCGTCGGGTTTGAAGAACTGTGAGATCGTCGGGTTTGAAGAACTGTGAGATCATCGGGTTTGAAGAACTGTGAGATCGTCGGGTTTGAAGAACTGTGTGATCGTCGGGTTTGAAGAACTGTGAGATCGTCGGGTTTGAAGAACTGTGAGATCGTCGGGTTTGAAGAACTGTGAGATCGTCGGGTTTGAAGAACTGTGAGATCGTCGGGTTTGAAGAACTGTGTGATCGTCGGGTTTGAAGAACTGTGAGATCGTCGGGTTTGAAGAACTGTGAGATCTTCGGGTTTGAAGAACTGTGAGATCTTCGGGTTTGAAGAACTGTGAGATTGTCGGGTTTGAAAAGTGTAATGAAACTCATGCACATAGTTATACATTTGTTTAACAATATAAGATGTTTTTCCACAGCCCAGAAAAGTGGGGACCATGGGCAAAATTTCTTAAAATTACATTATTTTCTAGAAGTACTTTATGTCCAAAAAGTACATTATTTACTAAAATGACTTTATATATAAAAAATACATTATTTACTAAAATGACTTTGTTTCCTAAAAGCACTTCATTTCCTAAAATGCCTTTGTTTCCTAAAAGTACTTTATTTCCTAAAATGATTTCGTTTCCAAAAATTACTTTATTTACTAAAATAATTTTGTTTCCTAAAGGGTTTTTTCCGGAGAACTATCCAGAAGAACCTGAACCCAACATATGCTTGCAAATACGAGGCAAAATGCATCATCGACAAGGTAACCAGGAATCAGTGCCAGGAATGTCGCTTCAAGAAGTGCATCGCTGTTGGCATGGCAACAGACTGTAAGTAGTATTCAATGTTTTTTTAAATATATTTAATTCTGTTATAATATATATTATAGTTTATGTATTGATCAAATGTTGTTAATGATGAATAACAATGATTCTGAAGTATTATATTGGATTTCTTTTATTGGAATTCGTGGGAATTGTGCGTTTTGAATTTGATGCTTGATACTTTCAAACCCCTCTTCAACCGCTCCTTTATGTGACTCTGCACCGCTTCTTTAACCCAACCTTACTTCTCTAACTGACCTACAACCTTTACCCTTCCCCCGTCCCCATGCCCTGAACCTACGCCCCCCCTTCCCCCTCACCAGTGGTGCTGGATGACAGCAAGCGGCTAGCCAAGCGGAGGTTGATTGAGGAAAACCGAGAGCGGCGGCGGAAGGAAGAGCTCCAAAAGACTGTGTGGGACCGTCCCGAGCCATCCACGGAGCAATGGGACCTGATCCGTATGGTCACCGAGGCCCATATGGCAACTAATGCACAGGGCAACCACTGGAAGCAGAAACGTAAATTCTTGGTGAGACGTCTCCTCCGTGGCTGACAGCGTCTAACCAACCATGCCTGTTCTGTGAAGCATTCCCAATTCCCACCAACCTTCTCTCTCGTCCCCACTCCCCCTTCACCCATCCTCAACCCCACAATATTCCCAAAGTTAATATTTTCATGTTTTTTGTATCTCCTTGTAGAATGGGGAGAATTAGCTGGACGCTGGAGAAAGTGTGTCACTCAACGCAGCAGACACTAACTTTAAAACGGAACAATCGATTCCTGTTTTTATTGTCCTTCTCTCTCCTTTGAAGCCATGTCCTTTAGTAATCACCACAAATACTAAAAACTGCTTCTCTCTCCTTTCATCTCTCTCTCCCTCTCTCTTTGTAATGTAGTACTTATCCTATCATTTTCCTCCTCACATTTTAACTAATTTAATTTATTTTCCATAAAGTCTAATAATTTTCTGCAGATTGAAGTCTGTTTCAAACTCATTGACTTTATTCAGAGAGTTTCCATGTAGAGATTACCCAATGTCCAAGCTATAAATTATTGATTAGGCCACATACTGTACTGTATATAGAAATATGACATTGTAATTGTCATTTTATATGTGAATTATTATTTCTAAATTGTATTTTATTTAAAAGCATGTTTTAGATATACCGAAACAGCTCAGTTTAAGTATTTATTTTGTATTGGTAAAACTTAGTAAAAGATACAATTTAGCTTAAGAGATATTTCATCCGTCCCTGGGCATTAAGTATCAAAAACAAAGCATCAGCCTGAACCTAAAAACTACATCTTCTCATGGAAACTACACTTTGCATTTGTGTAATACTCACGTCTGCCCTTATTTCTGCCTGCCACTGTCCTCAGTTTAAACTTGTTTTGTTTTTTTAGTTGGCTTGACACGGGTTCTTCATTGAAACGTTCTTCACAATCTCTGTTGATTGTCCAACAGGTCGAGGAAGCAATGCTACTTAATGAAATAACATGTAATTTATTCTATACTTCTGACCAGAGTGCAGTTGGGGTGAAGGATACCAAGGTAAGAACCAGAAAACAAAATGGCATACAGACTTGATATACCATCAAAAGGGTTCTCAAATCAATCTAAATGTAGCTATTATATTAGGGTTTAAACTTGTGTTAAATACAGTGCTGTATGTAGGTGAGAAGTGGTTGAAATTGAAAATTAAAAAATATTACTATGTTTACTACTACTTCTACTGAAACACAATTTGTCTTCCATATTTTAATCCCCTGCCTAAACTGCTAAATCATGCAACATTGTTGAGGTAGTGTCGTAGTGTCATGCACCTTAAACATCTGTTTGCATACCACCACAATAATGCCTTAGAGGAAGTACCTAGCAAAAATTAAATTACTAGTTGTATAATTATTAAGCAAACTAGTACAATAGGCTAGCTAACCTAGCTAGATAGCTGTCTAATCCCAAATAGCATTGGCATTGTGAGAGTATATAACTAGCTTTTAATACAACCTGGATAGCTGGCAAACTAGATTAATTTCAATGTATTTATCAAACAGCCAACTACCTTTCAATGTAGTTCTCAAACAGCTCAAGATTATCTACTGAAATATTTAAAAAAGATATAATAATTTGAATATTTCTATAATAGGGTGGTGGACACACACCTCTCATAAAAACATTTGTTTTGTGCAATATTATTTATTAATATGTTTACTATTGCTTTGAAATGAAACAGAACATCACATTATATATATTAAATGCCTGACATTTGGAGAATTAACTTTTTATTTTTAAGGGACAACTTTTTTAATCACTGCTTTAAAGGGACACTCCAGACCCCTAGAAAACTCAAAATGTTTGTGCCGGTCATGTTTCCAACATAGTCACTAAAACAGCTTCTCAGGTTGAAGTTCCCAAATTGTCCACTGTAAATTTCCACATTTTCTACCAGTCCCTAAAAAATTTCCTCCTACATGGGAAGGGCTCAGTTGACTTCCTTATCTTGTTTTTGTCATGACCCTGAATGGAGTTGTTTGGATAATAAAACGGCATACTTTGTGCAGGAATACCACTCTTTGCATTCTTCCTTTAAATAGCTACAGAGCTATATACGAAGAGTTCAAGCTAGATTTTTTTGTTCAACAATGGCGAGTGCAACTTAAGAGCTGGACAATTTCAAATTTGATTATGTATTATTAATATCCAACCACAAGTTTGACCTGGAATACTGTCAGGAAGAAATATGGGAAGGGCTCTTGCTGAAATTGGGTGTTTTGGAAATGTTCTATTCATTATCCTGGACAAACCAGTCAGGCCCAGGCTGTGTAACACTAACAGGTAGTCATTGGATTTTCTTGTTTAAATAATACTTTGATGAAGGTAATTATAAAGTTTGGCAGAATATTGCTAAGCATGTAGGAATGTTAACTAGATAGGTGATCGATCTACTTGGTGAGTCATAATCATTGAAACTGTCTGTAGAAAAGACTAGGTCCTAATGGAACAGCAACAGCCAATAAGCTTTGCTGGGTCTGGATACTCATTTGTGGAAATACTTGTACAAATGACGAAGTTTGCATTGAATTCTGGACCTTGTGGTATTTCGTGTATAAACGGAAACAAACATTCCCGAACTGTACTCTTGTGTGTTTTCGGGAAAAATGGCAGAAAAAGCAGTGTATATGACATAAATTACTCTAGGGTACTGTTTTTAAATTACTATATTAAATATTTGTATTTACTCTGGAATGGTGCTTTAAGTTCTGTGTTTATGTAGCTAGTCCTCCTCAAGCTGTGACTGTTTAAAGGGGTCCAGAAGAGAACATTTAATAACATATTTTTATAATCATTATTTTTGTTAATTAGTTTTATTTTATCAATATTGGTACTAATTTAAAAAGATAATCTGTGGGTGCTGCACAGTCAGTTGCCCTCTGTATTTAGCTCAATCTGGGCTCTTTGCTTCCACACACACTCTACTCGCACTTCTTCTGGTCAGAAGTAGTTTTTATTGTAATAATCAGAATATGTAAATGAATATAATCAGAATTAAATATGTTGAATGAAGTAATGATATTAAAATAATAATCATACCTTATCAGTGGATAACCCCAGTCAAAGACTCTGCCAACTAAGGATGAGGGAATGAATTGCTTGCACTCTGCACTTTCTCGAGTATCCCCGCTTTTTAAGTTTCGCTCTTCATTTTCTCCATTCCTCTACTAAACTGGTCCCAGTGGAAATACCCTCCACTTTTTGTGTCATGCTGTCAAGTTCTTTGACCTCATGCTTAATGAAAGGAGAAAAAGGAGAATGTATGTGTGTGGTCTGTCTGTATTTCTATCTGCGTCTGAATTGACACACTTCTCCTTTCTTAATTTCAAAAGTATTGCATTAAATAGGGAAAATGATGCACTCTGTTTAAGTAATTTAGTCGTTTAGTAGCTAGAAGCTACATGCACTGAACTGTATCTTCCCTATCTTTTTTTTCCTTGTGATTTCAGCCTGAGGACATTGGTCAAGCACCCGTGGTAAATGCACCAGAAGCGAACAAAGTGGATATAGAAGCCTTCAGTCAGTTTACTAAAATTATCACTCCGGCCATTACCCGAGTGGTGGACTTTGCCAAAAAGCTACCTATGTTCTGTGAGGTATGTAAGTTATTATTATATTTTTTTTATATTTTAAAATAGCGGTATTAACCCTTGTGTACGAACATAATAGATGTTATTTATTTTTTTTCACACAAACCATACACATAATAAAATAGGAATTACAACCAAAACACCACAAGAAGCGATGAAAAAAAACAACAGGGAAGAACAAAACTGATCTCCCCCAATCAATCAACCCCCCTTCTCCCCTGGGGTTCCAAATCAACCCCTCTCACTCAGCCCCTCCCCCTGAGCCTTCCGGCCCTCCCTCCCACCCCTCCATTTTCTCTCCCCACCGTCGACTTTAAATGAAACTGAATTGGTTTTTGTTTTAGTTATTATTAAAAATATATCCAACTGAATCAAAGAAATAGCAAATAAAACATTTGCACGATTGTAAAGACAAGTGATTATAAAGATTTGTATGTATTATCTAGGGCTTTTACCACTAGTATTTTTCTTTTTAGTTCTTATAATTGCTGCAGGCGATCATCTTGTGGTAATAGATCAATAAAACATAAATCTAAAACAATGTTTGCACTCGTTTCCTTTTTTCCCAGCTGCCTTGTGAAGATCAGATTATCCTACTGAAAGGCTGCTGTATGGAGATCATGTCTTTAAGGGCAGCCGTTCGTTATGACCCAGAGAGCGAGACGCTGACGCTAAACGGGGAGATGGCCGTGACACGTGGACAGCTGAAGAATGGAGGTCTGGGTGTGGTGTCGGATGCCATCTTCGATTTGGGCGTGTCACTGTCGTCGTTCCACCTGGATGACTCTGAGGTGGCTCTGCTGCAGGCCGTCATCCTCCTGTCGTCCGGTGAGAGAGAGGGCTGACACACACCTGGTGCACACATCCGGTCCCTGGTTTGTTTTGAATGCAGCCTAAAAGTCACATTATAAACGCATGTTAAAGAGCTAGGGGCCCATTGATACAGAGGGGCCCACAGTCATGCAGTTTTGTCCATTGGCTGGCAAAGTAATGCTTTTTATACATACAGTTCTTTTTTCATTTAGTTTTTCTTTATTTATTTGCGTGATTTATTTTCCCCCATTTTTTCTCCCCTCCCAATTCGCCCCGTCCTATTTCCCTCTAACCCTGCCTTGTCGGCAGCTTCGCAACTCCTTGGACAGATGTGGGATGGTGAAGTGCGCTCACATGGTTCATCCAACCACATGTCACCGAGCCAGACGATTTGCACTGCTCATCCAACACGGAAGCTTTTAGTCAGCTCATGGACTTGATCATTACTCTAACCAACTATACTTCTGCGATTAAATTTGCAGGCATCTGTACACAAGTCGATGTAGAGCGGCGTGGCAAGATAGATAATTACACAATTAGATAATTAGTCAATTTGCGTTGCCTCATGCTGGGTTTCCGGGCAAATTCTGAGAAGCTATAGTCAAACCACTGACTGAAATATTGTTAGTAAAAAGCCTGTAGTTCATCTGGCTTTATCACTACACAAACCCAACAGCCAGCCATACATGGGACCTGAAAGTCAGTAAGCAATAAAACAGATAAATAATAATAAATAAATAAATAATAAAAATAATAAATAATAAAACAGTCTGTAAAACAAGTAAGTTTGTGTCTGCTGTCCTGTTTTCATGTATGAGTCACCATCACTAGTCAAACATCAATACTTCAATTAAACAGCCTGTAAAGCTTTGTTAAAGCTGTACTATAACGTTCCATATATTTGTCCTATCGGCCTGAATTTTACGTAGATTTCAAAAAAATAATTAATGTTTTTACTGAACACGAATAATACAGGGACAATCCAACCAATTTTTCAAAATACAAATTATTATTTTGTCCATAATATGCATTTGTTACTATTTAAATATTGTGAAATGTCAATTTTCCTGTTCTACTATCATCTGTATTTTGTATTATTTAAGTTGAAGTTTTCCACCCCTGAATCTAATATGCTAGAGCCTAATGTTTACTAGTCACAAAATAAAACAATTTTCTTCGAAAAAGTTACATAGTGCAGGTTTAAGTGAATATAACAGCCAGCAAAGTCTAAAGCCAATAAGTCAGTGTGTGCTGGCCTTTTTTTCATGTGATTAACCAGAGTCAGTCACAAGTCAATACTGCTGTTACCTTCCACCAGTGGTCTGTTTAAAGCCATTAGGCCCTTCTTTCACAGTGATTATCAGGGATTACAGAGCCCACCCTAGGAAAGGAAACCATCTAATGATGAGACTACAATAGCTGTCTGAGGGATTGACGTTCAAAATCAATACCTTTGTGCTGGGGCCACACAGCTCCGTTCATCCGTCCCTCTGTCTCCAAGACGATGCTGCTCTCTTCTGCAACGCAATCGATCTCCCATTATATCCCGGTGCACAGATTGTCTGCATATTGACTTTTACAATCATGAAATCAATTGTCAATCTGCTATAATTTCTAATAATTCTGTAGCATGCTCAAAATGTACGACTTCTATTAATCGGATGTTCTGTAAATCTTTTTGCACGTGCTAACCCTGGAGAGGGTAAAACCAGCAAGTAACATATTGCAACACATCCCATTAATACCAGTATTGACTTCTGAGGTATAAAGTCTATATCTACCAACAGGTCATTGTTGTACATGAGTAATTGCATTTGGATAGCATTTTCCTTTGTTACAGTACAAGTACACACAGTATGAAACTCATCCAGACTTATCCTTCTGTCCCTCTGTATGAAAATAATTGAACATTTTCCTTCTTTCCTTACCTTTCTAGACCGTCCGGGGCTGACCAGTGTGGAACGTATTGAGCGTTGTCAGGAGGAGTTCCTTCTGGCTTTTGAACATTATATCAATTACCGCAAACACAAAGTGGCACAATTCTGGCCCAAGCTGCTGATGAAGGTAACTGACCTGCGTATGATTGGGGCGTGTCACGCCTCCCGCTTTCTGCATATGAAGGTAGAGTGCCCCAACGAACTTTTCCCGCCACTCTTCCTGGAGGTCTTCGAAGACTGATAAACGGAACGAGAAACAGACTGGTGCACGTGGCCTGTGGAGTTGTGCGCATTGGCGCCTGACTGGGCTAACACAGTTGGCCTCAGAGTGGCTATGGTGTAATGGGACACATTAAAACTCTTGTTAGCACTACTGAGTCACTTCATTCCATAGCTTTTGAGTTGCCTAGATTCTCGGCCTAGTTCTTATGGATGGAACCATCCCTTACAATGCGGGTACATGTGAAAAGCAATGCATTTTGTTTCACTTCTTCTCAGTTACATCTTTCTAGATTGTTTTTGTGTGTTCATTGTACAGTCAGGCATTGCGCTCGCTCAGTCACATGTAACCATGCAATGTGAAGTGTGTCATTTTAATATAGAGAGCTGATTTCACCAACCCTGCAAAGTTCAGTACTGTAGAAGACGGGGACAGAATGCACAAGCCAGTTAACCTGAAACAGAAACATTCTTCTGAGGATTATTTTGCAAAAATAATTCCTGAGTCAAGGGGAATGCAGTAGCTTTCAGACATCCATCAGGTGATACCCTACTGTGAGAGTTACTGTTTTATCTATACCTGCTTAGTCCTGCCATTCACTGAACTTTCAATACACTCTTACTCAGAACTGGGCAAAATACTGTAATAGATTACTTTTCTGGGTTGGGCTGAGTTCACAACGTTTGGGAAGTTCCTCAGTAAGACCCTAATGACCAGGTAAAAGAAGTTCATAACTTACCAGTGATCTATGAAAAACTAAAACCTTCAATTGGAGCAATGGGAAACATTCTAAAATTATAGAACTTATCCCAAAAGTTGTGAACTCAGCCCAACCCAGAATAGTAATCTATTACAGTATTTATGCCCAGCTCTGCTCTTACTCATATTCACATCAGTCACTATATGAATAGAAATATCAGAATGGACATTCCCATTAACGTTACAGTGGTGTGTCTATGTGGGCTGAAAGATTCATCTTCTATTTCTATCCCACTGGGCACAGGGCATTGTAAAGACGTCTAGTCAACGTCCTACAACCAAAAAGACGTCTTCTCAACGTCTTCTCAAAGTCTTGTGCCCAGTGGGATGGTTCTTACTACCTTCGAAGAGTCAGTGACATTTCTAAACAATGACAAGGCACAAAACTAAACAACTCAGGGCTCTATTTGAACTAACCGAACACAATTGTACATTTTAGGGCTGGTAATAGAGCTATAAGTTTAAGGGTTTGTTTTCCACAGTAATATAGGTGCAGTAGCTGCCGTTTGAGCAGGAGAATTTGTGAAGTTTCCAGGCTTGACAGGCCTATCAGAATGAACTCCATGGCTAAATATGTGGTTGTGTATTTAATATATTGTATATACTGCATTGTCCTCCAGTTATCCTGTCTTACATTCACATTTCCAAGCACATCCTTATAAAAAATCTTAGTAGTAAGATTAGCTTACCTTCACAGTTCATAAGGTCTGAGTGACATTCCAACCAGAAAAATTGTTAGGTTAACAATAGGAAATGAGGTAGACATGTTGATTCAGCGTTTTACAAACTGTCACTGTATAAAAGACCTACATTTTATTTTACCTAAATAATGTGAGGTTCATAGGCATTATATGATAATATGGTAAACTCAGTAACCTAGGATAACAATACCCTAGAAGGGATTGGTTTTGGATAACGTGAATACAAAAAAATCTATACTAGAAATAAGAACACTAAAATAAATACTAAATACAAGTCACCAGCATAATCTCATTCTATAAAGGACTGGTACTGTATGTAGCCAATAGGTAGTGTGTTTTACATATACCCAAAACAGGACCTGGCTTAAATAATGTTCTGGATGCTTCTAACAGTGCTATTCAACAGCTTTCCTGGAGGGCCAAAACCCTTGTTGTTTGCGTATACCTAGTAGTTAATTGAATCACCTGCTGTCCCAGGTCTGAACCACTACCTTATTAGAAACAAAGGAGAACAAAAGCTAAGTGTTTGGGCCCCCCAGGGCAGGCGTTAAATAGCCCTGCCCTACAGTGTAGCCCCTAAAAAAAGGGGATGCCCACTCACTGTTTTGCTGCTCCTGATACGATCTTGTGACTATTAATTATTGGTGATTAATTTAAAAGCCTCAAAAGCATTTTAAAAGTAGGCTTGACTACCCTACTTTGTGCAGGAATAAAGAAGGCAGATTCCATTGAGGTGAAGTGTACACTAGTATGAAGGGTCAGAACAAAAACATAACTCCCGTCTTGATGTAAGGGCACCGTGCATCATGACTGGATAGATTTAACCTTTGCAAATGATTTTACAAGCTGCTTTTCATAGATCGTAAATCTTTCTATATTTACATGTCACTACTTTAACAGATGCGCCTGTCCAGAGTGACCTACAGTACAGGGGCAATTAAGGTTAAGTGCCTTGCTCAAGAGCAGAGAACAAGAACAGTCTGGTCCACTAAAAGCTATCTGTCACCTAAAATATTTCACTTCAGGCAAACTGATGTTCGAAAGTAAATGACCAACCCTGAAGCCATGTTTGGAAAAGCACCAGCTTTAATAATTTTCACCTAACCACAGCCTTAATGCCAGCTGAAAATAGAGCCCTCAGTTACACAGCTTGCTTAAACAGGTATTGATTCTCTATTACACCAAAATAATCATGATAAATATTAAGGCAGGAGAACCACATGGATCGTTCTAGAAATGCACTTTGTTATTGTTCTGATGCCACTCATGCAGTACCAAAAAAATCATTGTAGTTTCCCAGGAAACATGCATGTTCTGACCTGTCCTGGTTCATTATCATTGACTTCTGACTTCTGTTGATGGTCTAGTCAAGACACACTGGAAAAGAGAGCATTCTAAACAGGCAGAATGTTCTTGTTGGTGTCACCTTGGCGTCTAGTTCCTGATCTGCAAATAGACTGGCAGACCGATGGACAGACACTGTGAGAAATGTGCAAATCCCCATGCTGTCTCACAAGATCCCATGGGAACTAGTGAACTGAACCTATGTCATTATTATGTACACATGCAAGTTACTTTAAATAATTCTGGTGATAATGACTCTTCTATAAGGCTAGGTTGGTGCTATGATATTTGCTGACTGGCAGATTCATGCTTGTATGAATGACATGTGGGCGAAACCAGGGGGTCAAAGCCTTCTTATGCTGACTACAACCAGTCGAAATCTGAGGAAAGAATCTCTGCCACTTAGAAATATGTAATATTTTAAAAGAAAACAAGAAAGATCCTACTAAATCAGCCAGGTACCGTGAAAATGCTGATGAGGTTTTAAAAAAACTTTTTTATTTGCTCCTTTTTCTGCTATTTTGTTTGTATTCTTCTTGGAAAACCTATGTATGATATTGCTGTTTGTTTGCAACAGGGCAAAAGACTTGTAAGCTTTGCATCAAATGTATTACTATTCAAGCTTCACACTATTTCTCAAAGCAACTTGTGTTTTTTTTTTCATTAAGTGATGCCTTTCATTAAGCTATAGACTACAGTGTTTGAATGACGAGGACCTCACAACTCACAAACTGCACAGTTAACAATGCACAGACAATCAGAGAGAGAGACAGGAATTTACAAACAGGAAGTGGCGCAGTATCCAATGACTTTCAGTTTCACATGTTGAACTGGGACATGAGATAAGTCATTGCCCATAGAATGAGTCATGACAATCAGCAAATTTGAGACAATCTTTTTGAGATGACAATGGTGGCGTGAAAATAACTAATCTTGATCACAATACTAGTTATTTTGAATGCAAGTTAATTTGTAGTCACCTGTAGTAATCTCAAACATGTACACTGCTGAATGGTTAGTTTATCCAGAGAATGTCACCTTATTCCACAAGATACTTCTTAAAATGCCAGTGTGGTATTATCTCTTGTAAGAGTGGTCACTCTTGTAAGTTACTCAGTTAAAAACCAATAACCAATGTTGCACCAATAGAAAAAAGGTATTTTACGCTACTACAGAGGAGAAAAGGATGTATATTTTCAGACTGCAGATTTTTTACAGATATTGTATGCATATTATGAACATTTTACTGTTTTACATAACTAATGAAATAAATGAAATCTCAAATTCATTGCAAAACCACAATGACATTATGTTTTAGATGAGGGCCTGTTCAGGATTTTGGCATTGAGGCCGCTTATCTACTTCCCTTGTCAGACCTATTGGAAACCATTTTATGCACCTGTGTCCAGTAGTTTTTTGACAATGTTAAGGACATTAGCGCAATGGCTGGAACTCAAAGCCAAGTCATTGCAATAATAATAATTAGCATCTGCGCTAATTCTAGCAATTTTATTCAAACTGAAACGCATAAAATGTATCCACAAGTTTACCTGATTGGCTTCATTGCCAAATGACAAAGTATCCCTTTAAGTAGGACAATGTGAACCACAGGAAATATCAGACTCATAAGCAAACATATTGTAGTATTAGATTCACTGTAACAAAATATCAGTTGGTTACCATATGGAACTTTATGTACAGTATACTGTCAGTAAAATATACTATACTTAATGCAAAGTTTGTCTTAAAAAAATAATTTGGCAAAGCATCATCAACATCAGTGACGCAAATCAACTCACTGTCGAAGTAATAATTCAGAAATCTTTCCTTGTGTGTTTTTGTGTCTTGTTGTTTTATTGGGAAAATACCAACAATGATTTTTATCATGGTTAAATGTTTATGAATGATTCCCGGAATATTGGACAGGTTTTTAGAGAAATTGCAATAGGGGAATGGCTGCATGACTTGTGTGCAATTGATCAAGTATGAAAGTGTGGATGTGATAATAATTATGTGTTGTACCAAATTGACGTGTTGCACACGATAGCTGTATAACAGCATTGCCTATTGAACTAAATCTGACTTTGGACAGACACAGTGCTTTGATTTGGGTACCTTGGAAGAAAAAAGAAGTTGCACAAAACAATAGGAAGAGAATCTATGCTCATAAATTAGATAATGGTTATGATGTTTGCACTTAAATGTGAATTGGATCTTGAGAATAAACATGGTTTCAAGAAAATGTCCTTTGAAGTGGGCTTTTTTTATGTAATAATTTTATACATTTTCAACCTAATATCAGGACCGTTTCTAGGCATTACCGACATAGGTGGTTGCATAGGGCCCCTGTGCCACTGGGGGGGCCCCAGATATTATTTTTATGTATATTCTCAATATTAAGTTTTTGATACTTTCTTTGCCTTGTCAGGTATTGATTTGAGATTTTTATTGCAATTCAGTGATAGAATCAAAAATAAATGTTGTGCAACCTGATGTTTGTTTCGGCCTGGGGATACCCTTCACATGTTGACATTTTGACTTTGTGTACATCTCATAGAAACTACAAACTATCCTGAGTATAAATCTGTTTGAATCACTAATATATATTTATCAAAACTGAAGTTAAATTATATTTAAGTTGACAATAGTAAAAACGTGGTAAGGTTGAAAAGATTCCAATCCGTTTTATTCTTTTTTTTAAATAAATTTATTTATAAAGATTGAGAGGAAAATAATAACATTAAATATACTGTGTCTGAAAATATATCAATACAATTTTAACCCCCCCAACATAATCCCCGGCCCCCATACCACCCTCCCCTGCTAACCAAAAACGTGAAGATGCGACCATTAAAGACAAATACAAGTTACAGGATATAAAATGCTGCTTAAAATCTAATCGCATTTGACCATAGACCATTCATACTACTGGACGTAACATGTGTGACATCACCCATTGGTTTCTGAAGATCTGATTAAAAATTAAATAAAAAAAACTTTGAGTCGTCGAGTTTGCCGTTACGAGCGCAGCCATCTTGGTTGCGGATGTGACGATTTAAGGCAAGAGGCGGTATCTGACTGTGACTTTAGCTGAGAGTTGGCAATGCTGCTTACGCTCTACGTTACGTTACACACTTTCACTGGTACAGTCAATGTCAATCACATCACAGCCACTCCCTAAACCCCCCTGTGTTTTTTCGCTGATTTTAAAATCAACGAGACCATAATTCAAAAAATGAACATCATTCTGTATTGCAGAAGACTGAAAACTAGGGATTGAGACCATAAACTCATTATGAAAATGTTTTACTTAGGTAACCTTTGTTTGCAATTACAGAGTTCATATGTTTCCTGTAGTTTTTGACCAGGTTTGCACACACTGCAGCAGGGATTTTGGCCCACTCCTCCATACAGACCTTCTCCAGATACTTCAGGATTTGGGGCTATTGCTGGGCAATACGGACTTTCAGCTACCCCCAAAGTTTTTCTATTGGATTCAGGTTGTTGGTCAAGATCTCACAATACATGGCCCCATCCATACTCCCCTCAATACGGTGCAGTCGTCCTGTCCCCTTTGCAGAAAAGCATCCCCAAAGAATGATGTTTCCCCCTCCATGCTTCACGGTTGGGATTGTGTTCTTGCTGTTGTACTCATCCTTCTTCTTCCTCCAAACACAGCGAGTAAAATTTAGACCATAAAGCTCTACTTTTTTTTTTTTACATGACCTTCTCCCATTCTTCCTCTGGATCATCCAGATGGTCATTTGCAAACTTCAGACGGGCCTGGACATGCGCTGGCTTGAGCAGAGGGACCTTGCGTGCGCTGCAGGATTTAAATCCATGACGGCGTAGTGTGTTACTAATGGTTTTTAATTGAGAAGGTGGTACCAGCTCTCTTCAGGTCATTGACCAGGTCCTGCCGTGTAGTTTTGGGCTGATCCCTCACCTTCCTCATGATCATTGATGCCCCATGAGGTGAGATCTTGCATGGAGCCCCAGATCAAGGGAAATTGACCGTCATCTTGAACTTCTTCCATTTTCTAATAATTGTGCCAACAGTTGATGCCTCACCAAGCTGCTTGCCTATTGTCCTGTAGCCCATCCCAGCCTTGTGCAGGTCTAGAATTGTATCCCTGATGTCCTTACACAGCTCTCTGGTCTTGGCCATTGTAAAGAGGTTGAAGTCTGATTGATGGAGTGTGCTGACAGGTAACGGGTTCAAACAGGTGCAGGAAGTGAAAAAATTATGAATGGTATTTGTGAGGATTAATTCATTAAATTAGACAATTTCTTATTTATTTATCATTATACTTAGGCTGCCATTCATACTATTCAACCGATAATGCCTTATTCTATGTCATTTGATGGGGCCCCGAAGTCAGTTCCTGCTTTGGGCCTCCAAATCTAGAAACGGCCCTGCCTATTATTAAGATACAGTGCCTTGCGAGTATTCGTATCCTTTTGCCACATTTCAGGCTTCAAACATAAAGATATAAAACTGTATTTTCATAAGCAACAACAAGTGGGACACAATCATGAAGTGGAACGAAATTTATTCGATATTTCAAACTTATTTAACAAATAAAAAACTGACAAATTGGGTGAGCAAAATTATTCAGCCCCTTTACTTTCAGTGTAGCAAACTCTCTCTAGAAGTTCATTAAAGATCTATGATCAAAGGTTAAATGACTAATGATGATAAATAGAATCCACCTGTGTGTAATCAAGTCTCCGTATAAATGCACCTGCTCTGTGATAGTCTCAGAGGTCCGTTGAAAGCACAGAGAGCATCATGAAGAACAAGGAACACACCAGGCAGGTCCGATATACTGTTGTGGAGAAGTTCAAAGCCGGATTTGGATACAGAAAGATTTTCCAAGCTTTAAACTTTAATAGGGGAAGCCTATTAATATTGAATGGAATGAGTATCAGACCACTGCAAATCTACCAAGGCCCGGCCGTCCCTCTAAACTTTCAGCTCATACAAGGAGAAGACTGATCAGAGATGCAGCCAAGAGGCCCATGATCACTCTGGATGAACTGCAGAGATCTACAGCTGAGGTGGGCGAGTCTGTCCATAGGACAACAATCAGTCATATACTGCACAAATCTGGCCTTTATGGAAGAGTGGCAAGAAGAAAGCCATTTTTGAAAGATATCCATAAAAAGTGTTGTTTAAAGTTTGCCACAAGCCACGTGGGAGACACACCAAACATGTGGAAGAAGGTGCTCTGGTCAGATGAAACCAAAATCGAACTTTTTGGCAACAATGCAAATTGTTATGTTTGGCATAAAAGCAACACAGCTCATCACCCTGAACACACCATCCCCACTGTCAAACATGGTGGTGGCAGCATCATGGTTTGGGCCTGCTTTTCTTCAGCAGAGACAGGGAAGATGGCTAAAATTGATGGGAAGATGAATGGATCCAAATACAGGACCATTCTGGAAGAATGTTCTTCTTTTGCTGATGGAGTCTGCAAAAGACCTGAGACTGGGACAGAGATTTGTCTTCCAACAAGACAATGATCCAAAACATAAAGCAAAATCTACAATGGAATGGTTCATAAATAAACATATCCAGGTGTTAGAATGGCCAAGTCAGTGTCCAGACCTGAATCCAATCGGGAATCTGTGGAAAGAACTGAAAACTGCTAATCACAAACGCTCTCCACCCAACCTCACAGAGCTCATGCTGTTTTGCAAGGAGGAATGGGCAAAATTTCAGTCTCTCGATGTGCAAAACTGATAGAGACATACCCCAAGTGACTTACAGCTGTAATCGCAGTAAAAGGTGGCGCTACGAAGTATTAACTTCAATAATAACTGAATAATTTTGCAGGCCCAATTTTTTTGTTTTTTAATTGTTAAAAACGTTTTAAATATCCAATAAATTTCGTTCCACTTCATGATTGTGTCCCACTTGTTGATTCTTCACAAAAGAATTACAGGTTCATATCTTTGTTTGAAGCCTGAAATGTGGCAAAAGGTTGAAAAGTTCAAGGGGGCCGAATACTTTCGCAAGGCACTGTATCTTAGGATATAGTTCACATACATGTACTCATTAAAATGTTTAATTGAAGATGTTTTATGATTAGTCAGCAAACACCCGGCCATTCATAAAAGGGTTATAGCTCATAAGAACCTCTCTAGAGAATAAAAGTGCAAAACATTGTTAATGCTGCAGCGTTCTTATTAGTCACCCTTTTCGTTGGCCTTTTCAAACCCATAATTTATTCAGTGTTGCCTCAGTCAGTATGAAACGAAAGGTTGTTTCAGACAGAGTTGATATTTCAGACAGAGTTGATATTTCAGACAGAGTTGATATTTCAGACAGAGTTGATATTTCAGACAGAGTTGATATTTCAGACAGAGTTGATATTTCAGACAGAGTTGATATTTCAGACAGAGTTGATATTTCAGACAGAGTTGATATTTCAGACAGAGTTGATATTTCAGACAGAGTTGATAT
>JACXGM010018598.1:0-18949 GCA_016801145.1 Umbra pygmaea | reverse complement strand
TAATAAATAAATAAATAACAACTGTCCTTATCATGATGCCTGATAAAGAGCGCTGTAGGCCCATTTCTTTTTATTTATTTATGTTATGTTACTTTTGATGTGTGATTTTTTTCAGCTAGCAGTGACTCTAGGGGGCCCTCTGCTGGCCACGGGGCCCTTTGCAATTGCAAAGGTCGCTTAGTGGCTGGGCCGGCTCTGATACAATATATAATATTCTCAAACTCACTACGGACGTTTTATGCTACAATCAACTAGATTAAGGGGCTGGACAAATTTAGATCAGTAAGTAATCCAAACACTTCACCTCAATCTTTAGTTTAAAAAAAATGCTTGTGAGGTAAAAAAGTCACTGAAGGTACAATTTGTGAAATTATCATCACCGAGTTGGGAATTACAGAATTAATTGAGAGTGTTTTCAGTGACTCATGATGGAAACATGAACGACACAATGATTTTGAGGTGTTTAGGGGTTATGGAGTATTCCTTTAATATTTGGTGAAGTAATAATAATTGTACAATAATAATAATTGTCTTTCATGCATCTTGGCATGCTCTCTACCAGTCTTTCACATTGATGTTGGGTGACTTTACAACATTCAAGCAGCTCGGCTTTGTTTGATGGCTTGTGACCATCCATCTTTGGCTTGAGCACATTCCAGAGGTTTGTTTGGGGTTTATTTAAGATATATTGCAGTGGTCTATTCATGTTCTCCAGAGCTATATACTGTAACTACCAGTGTTACAGTTTATCGCAATCAGGGCTAGGTTAAGGTTCATAAATTGTGTTGCTGGATCTAACAGACAGCAGGCCCTCCAGAACTAATTATATTTGGTTGGGAGACTCTCTTCTGAGTCATCCCCACAATACATTCACTGTGGCACAAAAGACATTTCTTGAGTTATGAGGCAACATGTATACAGCAATTTCCATTGTGACCAGTGCAGTAAAAGACCAGCAATGATTGACATCAGGCATGAAGCCAGGATTTGCAGTTAAGGTGGGCCAAAAAAATGGTTGGGCCTAAGTACATTTTAAATTTGATTATTGTAATATTTACATGCAGGCAAATCTGATATTGACAGTGAAAAGTCGCAAATTAAAATGCATGTCCTACTTCATTGCAGAGAAGTTATTTTATTGTAATTTTCAATGCTAAGCTTTAGACATTACATTGCTCTAAAATCTATATTAAACAAATATATGGCATGAATAATGAACGTCATGGCCTATGTCAACATATGCTTGTATATTTTTATGTAATACCCCATGTGGGTAAAGTAGAATTAATTCTATAACATATTTTTATTATTATTATTTTGCCTATTATTTGATTGCTGAATGCATACCAGTGGATGCTCATCAGGGGAGAAATGGAGGATAATCCTTCTCAGATAAAGAAATGGTATGAATTAATGCAAAACGATTTTTTTTTGTTATAATTATTTTTAGTAGTCTTCAATACAATATCATCCAACTGCAGCCACAAATGGGCGTTCTCATGCTGGTGGGAGTTCCCGTTTTTGCAAACCGGAATGCCCCGGAACACATTCCATAGCGTTCATATTAATTATATTACAACATTCACGGTTAAGGTTAGGGTTAAGGTTAGGCATGAGGTTACTAACCAACGCAGTCTTACAGCTTATCGTGATATAGTCACCCAGTTTTTATCTGTTGTTTTAATCTGTTGATTCGTGTACACGGACACAATTTTCTCATTTTTTTCATGTCTCATAGCACATTTCCTTTTCGTGTCTCTCAGCATGTTTCCAAACTAATGGATTTCAATTGGAAGCATCCTGATGTAGCATTTCAGTAAAAGGTATTCTTAATATATTTTAGATGGGCTTAACAGCAACATTTTAGAGTGGTTAAGGTTAGGGTAAGGGCTTAGGTTATGTTTAATGTAATGATGTGCGGTTACAGCTATTAATAGAAACACCCGCGTTGATGCTCTGGAGCATCGTTTGACTTCGAAGGGTAAAGCAATGTGATTGGGTGGGCCTAAGTGCCAAGTGGGTGGGCCTGGATCCACCCAGGGCCACCCACAGATGTATGGTTGTTTGACATTAAAGAGTGCAAAACGTTTTGACAATATACCAATGCTGATGCTACACTCACCTGAATATGAGCTTGGATACATTCACACTCAAGATTTATGCTGTATTAATTAATTTACTGTAAATCCTATATACAGTGATCTGCCATGGCTGCATTTATTTGACCTTGGGACATTTGTAATATCCACATTTTATGTAAATAAAAACAAATGAAGAAATATGAATCATTGCTAATGTTTATACAGTTTTATACAGTTTTTGTTTCTAATCATGAATAAACATTATAAATGCCATTGTTAATTTTTTAATGTTGCCCACAAGACAAAGCCGAAATTATCTTAGTAAAACACTTGAATATATTAATTACTACTGGGTGGAAATTAAATGGGCAAAGACTGACTCATGTGGGTCACAATTACTATTAAAATGAGTAGAAATATTTGAGTTATGTGTGTCTACTTCTGTTTCTGAACTTGTACTGTTTTATGTTTAATATATTTGCCTGAGGTTATACCATAGTTCAATCTATTTAAATTGCCTCTTGTACACTACCTGCAGGTTCAGGGTACTCATATGCATATCAAAGTACTCTTCGACTTACACTTGGTATACTTCTTTCTGTCACATCAGATAAAACTACTGTATGTTAACATAAACATATTTTTCTGGTAATAACTTGCTCTTGTGAGGGGAGCTCTTGATAGGAACTTCTAAATCACAAAATTGAAAATAGTCATGAAAATGAGATCTCTTTGTCTTGTTGTGCATCTCCTGCACTCAGGCCACTTGGAAGTAGCCTCACTGTATCCTGCACCTGAGACAGAAACCATGGAAACAAGCATCCTGCGTGATGGACTGTATACAGTGCATCCGGAAATTATTCACAGCGCTTCACTTTTTCCACATTTTGTTGTTACACCCTTATTCCAAAATGGATTAAATTAATTTTTTCCCTCAAAATTCTACAAACAATACCACATAATTACAATGATAAAGAAGTGTGTTTGAAATCTTCGCAAATTTATTTAAAAAACGTGTACATAAGTATTCACAGCGTTTGTTCAATATTTTGTTGATGCACCTTTACCAGCAATTACACCCTCAAGTCTTTTTGAGTATGATGCTACAAGCTTGGCACACCTATTTTTGGGCAGTTTCTCACATTCTGCTTTGCAGGACCTCTCAAGCTCCATCAGGTTGGATGATGAGCATCAGTGCACAGCAGCCACGGTCGATAGATCTTTATTGGGGATTCCAGGCTCACATTACGTTAGAGACTGGAGTGAATAGAACAGTGTGTAGCGCATCAAACCCATTGTGTGATACCGTTCAGTTACCCCTAGTCCGGACGGTAATGCGAGCCCAGCATCCCCAATTAAGATCTCTCCAAACATGCTCTGGGCTCTGGCTGGGCCACTCAATGACATTCATAGAGTTGTCTTGTATTCACTCCTTTGTTATCTTGGCTGTGTGTTTAGGGTCGTTGTCCTGTAGGAAGATGTTGAGGAGTGTTAAAAATTCAGGCTGGTAAGATCTTTGTTGAAATGATGGTTTCAGGAGTCAGGTTGTGGTTGATAATAGAATGTTTAATTAAGTACTTCTCGTTACGGAAACAGGGTCATCTCATAACAAGGAAATCAAGACGTGGTGTGAAAAAATGCCCCGAGTGATCATATGGAACTGGCTTATATAGCCTTTGCATTGTTGTTCACATACCTTCTAGAAGGTTCTACTCAACTCGTGACTTGTCTCATGAGAGAACACGTGCAGGTCACCTCAACCTCTTATCTACGTAGGTTACTATCTCTTAATGAAAAGGCCACTGCTCCTAACCTTGAGTGTCCATACTACTTAGTGCACTCCTTTCTGAATAACTCAGTAACCCCTATCTGTCTAAATGTCCTGTCAGTAAAATGTCCTGTTCTAATAGTCTGAATGGGTTCTCCATGTATTAGACCTGTGATGGAATTACAGTCTAACCTACAATAGTTCATATAGTTATAAGCTGTCTAATATATAACAGAGTTATAAGTTATAAGTCCTAAGCCATAAGCTAAAGCTTATTCTGATGTTATAGTATACGGCTGTAAGGGTTCTCTCTGTCTTACGTCATTGTTGGCCTTGCTTCCTTCGTCTTCTCTCCTAAAGGAAAGTCTTGTCTTGACCCTGAACATTCTCCCTGTCTGACTATATGTCCTAGAATGTTCCTAAAGGCCTCAACTAATAGCCATATAACTCTCTCATCTAGTAATACCATTCTAAACTGTTCAAACTGTATTTAAACATGATTATATAGAATATAATTCTCAACAAAGATGAACCTTTGTCTGAGGTCCAGACCGCTCTGGAGCAGGTTTTCAGCAAGGATCTCTCTGTTCATTGCTGCATTCATCTTTCCCTCGATCCTGACTGGTCTCCCAGTTCCTGCTGCGGAAAAACATGCCCACAGCCTGATACTGCCACCATCATGCTTCACTGTAAGGATGGTATTGACCAGGTGCCTGGTTTCCTCCAGACATGACACTTGCTATTCAGGCCATGGCTTTCTCCCTCACTGTGCAAAGCGCTTTGGGTTCCTTGAAAAGTACTATATAAGTTGAATTAATTATTGTTATTAGTACATATTAGTCCCTGAAAGAGTAACAGGAATGACACTATGTGAACTAATGTTTATGAAGGTGTGGAAGTTGGAGAGCCAATGACAGTCTTTGTGTGGTGGTATACTGAACCGTTCAAACACGACAAAATTTTACTCAGAAAAAATAAGTAGTCTGAAGAAGCAATGGCGACACTACCCCTACTGGCGGAAGAGATTCCAAACGGGAGTAACGAAAGGAACAATACAGTTTAAAAATAAAAATATAAAATATAAACATTAAGAAAAACTTAACAAAAAAGATCAGAGATTGAAACAATTAAATTGAAACAATTTAACAATTAAAGGTGCTATATGTAAAACGGACAGCCAGCGTTAAAAAATGGGTACTACAGTTCATATTCAAAATACCTGAGTTGTATCCCTCCGCCACCTCCTCCCCAGAATCGAAACTAACGTGACGAACAAGATCAGCGCAATCATGACAAGCAAACCGTGTTTTACTACGTCTATGGTCACGGAACCATTTAGAAACATGCAGAGTTTTTTAGGTTGTGTAGAATCTCTATGATCTCGTTCGTTTGCTGCTTCCATTGCTGTAGCGCGCTGGGTTTGCGTTTTTTACAGGTATGTTTGGCAATCCGTTCATGCTGTCAAAATGGGCAGTTGATAACACACAGGCCAAAACATAAACATAAATTCCGTCCCGGAACGTACTTTTCCAAAAGAAAAAATACTGACATTAGCATTGTTTTCAGAAAATATAGTATTTCAGCTTAACATGTTTCCTAATATCTGATGAGGCATTGGCGTCATTTTTAGATATATTACAGTACATGTATTACATATAGCACCTTTAAATTATAATTTAAGGATAATTAGTTAAATTACCTTTAAAAACATGCTAAAGTATATCAGTATGTGAATCCTTAATTCTCATATTGATATCGTTTTCAACTAGCCTATATTCTACAACAGCATAAAAGATTTCCTGAAATTCAGTTATGGCTTTTGGTTTCGGTGTGCCACCCCAAGATTGTGAGTGGACACACCTGCCACCCCTATGAAACATTTCTGGAGGCGCCACTGCTCATAGTTAGTAATGATATTCAGATCGTAATGGATTTATTCTTTTTTTAAATCACTATTTATGCCAAGATGAAAAACACTGAACACTTCTTCTACATGGAGATGGAACAGTTTGAAGACATTTAGATGAACTGTCAAAGGAGAGCAAGGAAGATGAATATCTAGAAAAAAGGTGTGTGAGTCGGTTTTATTCTGTTCTGTTGGGTCCTTTATGACAGACTGTATTTACATTGTCCATGTAGAATGATGAAGTAAGTATACAGTTAGAAATCTTCTAGAATGTACTGATCCATGCATGGGAGACTAAAAGGCTTCCATGTTGTACTCGCAGTGCAAAAAGTATTGGCGGCTAGGGCGACGTGGTTGGATGAACCATATGCGCGCCCTTTGCCATCCCACAGATCTGCGCAGGAAGTTGCGGAGCTGCAGACAAGACGGGATTTGAGGGAATTGGGAGGGAAGAAAAATCTAGATAAAATTATTCAAATACAATAGCAAAACTACTTTTTCAGAAGCCATTATTTCAGTGTCCTCATGAAGCCTTTTAGCTCATCTGTAATTAATCATTTTTTGATGATAATTTCTTATAAATGTAATGCCAACTTGGCGAATGTGTGTATTAATTTCTGTCAAACACATGAAAATGTCTGGTAAAACCTAAACCATTCTATTGTGTGATTTCTATGCCAATTTGCGCTGCCTCATGCTAAGAGTTCAGAGCAAAGTCAGAGAACCCATAGTCAGGCTTGAACCACTGTCTACAAAAGTTTGAACGCCAGTGAACATCAAACATTTATTCATGCTCCAAAGCATGTTTTTCCCCTTTTACATTATTTAATAATGTAAAAAGAGCACATTAAAGGACAACCCAGCCTCTGGTTCGAGGCATCCAGTCTGCTTGTTATCAGCATAAAGTCAGGAGATATTCAAACGTTATTCTCAAGAGTGAGCATCTACAGAAGGGAAATGCTTTCAACTAATCCAATTTCCATCCTAAGAGCCACACTGAACAGGACTACTACATTCATTAATTGCACAGCAATTTTTCACTGTTATTTTCTTTCCTTCTAATGTAGAACCACCTCTCCTCCCTCGGCTGCGCTCCCTTATTTCATTTCTCATAGAACTTTTAATGCATTCATTCATTCATTCATTCTCAGACTTAATTTCCTATACAACATTACACTCCTTCATTACATTTTCCCACTTCTCCACATTCTGAGCTATTCTCGCTCTAACTTCCGTTTCATCCTCGCCGTGCGTTTCAGTCACGAGCTGGCGGCTCACGGACAACACTGGATGTTCTCCAGCTCAGTAACACAGTTAACTGTCAGTTACCCCCCGCTTCCCCCACCACTATTACGCAGCGTTCTGTTCTGTTCTGTGATCTTGTTGTTCTGTGTGTACTGTTGCACAAAAATATATCTTATCCTGAGATACAAAATAAAAATCACCTTGTCCTGCACCCTGCAGGATTAATTTGCAACTGATTGTTCAGTCTGCAGAAAGGGCCTTAGGGTACCATATTCCCTCATGTAAGGACCCTACATGACCCTTTCCAACCTGGTCACCAGGCAGGCACTCCAGAACAGTCAAGACTAAAGAAACAAGCCACCTGGAGGGTTTATTTTGCTATGCTGTAGTTCCTAGAAAGCTGTTATCTTCCCAACAGAAACTAACAGGACTATTCTAGCTGCATGAAGTCACCTGCTAGCTGTTAACTGCTAATTAAGTAGCAGCACTATACTAAAGTCATGGTCAAATGTTTTGATAATGTCACAAGTATTGGTCTCCACAAAGTTTGCTGCTTCAATGTTCTTAGATCTTTCTGTCATTTGTTTCTATGGTATACTGAAATATAATTACAAGCATTCCATAAGTGTCAAAGGCTTTCATTGGCAATGACATTCAGTTTATGTAGAGTCAATATTTGCAGTGTTGACCCTTCTTTTTCAAGACCTCTGCAATCCATCCTGGCATGCTGTCAATTAACTTCTGGGACACATCCTGACTGATGTCAACCCATTCTTGCATAATCAATGCTTGGAGATGGTCAGGGGTTTTGGGTTTTTCCCCAAGGTCTGGGGAGATTCCAAAATGTCAATGTTTTGTTCCCCGAGGAAATCTACTGTTCTTGCATGGTTGGGAGAAGTTGCTCTCGGAGGATGTTATGGTACCATTCTTTATTCATGGCTGTGTTCTTAGGCAAAATTGTGAGTGAGCCCACTCCCTTAGCTGAGAAGCAACCCCACACATGAATGGATTTAGGATGCTTTACTGTTGGCATGACACAGGACTGATGGTAGTGCTCACCTTATCTTCTGCAGACAAGGTGTTTTACGAATGGCCCAAACAATCGGAAAGGGGATTCATCAGAGAAATTACTTTACTCTAGTCCTCAGAAGTCCAATCCATGTACCTTTTGCAGAATATCAGTCTGTCCCTGATGTTTTTCCTGGAGAGAAGTGGCTTCTTGCTACATTTCTTGACACCAGAATTTCCTCGAATGGTCTTCACCTCACTGTGCGTGCAGATGCACTCACACCTGCCTGCTGCCATTCCTGAGCAAGCTTTGCATTGGTGGTGCCCCGATCCCGCAGCTGAATCAACTTTAGGAGATGGTCCTGGCACTTGCTGGACTTTCTTAGGTGCCCTGACACCTTCGCAACAATTGAACCTTTCTCCTTGAAGTTCTTGATGAGCCGATAAATAGTTGATTCAGGTGCAATCTAACTAGCAGCAATATCCTTGCCTGTGGAACCATTTTTGAGCAAAGCAATGAATTTGAAGTACCACCCTCCTTTTAAAGATTCCAGTCTGTTATTCTAACTCAATTAGCATGACAGAGTGATCTCCAGCCTTGTCCTCGTCAACACTCTCACCTGGGTTAACGAGACAATCACTGACGTGATGGCAGCTGGTCCTTTTGTGGCAGGGGTGAAATGCAGTGGAAATTATTTTTGGGGGGATTATGTTCATTTTCATGGCAAAGAGGGAGTTTGCAGTTTATCTGATCACTCTTTATGACATACTGGCATATATGCAAATTGCCATCATCAACATTTGTGTGTCATTCTTAAAACATTTCACCACAACTGTACTTTTGAAATTCTTTCCTTTCCAAATACATACTGTATGTGAATCATGAGGCGAATGCCTTTTCCAAAAGTTATTTTGGGTCAGCTAACTTGGAATCCAATGATTTAGACTGCACTGCCCTATAAAAAACACTCAATATAGCATTGCCTGATGTGTTTACAAAAAGCCAATGTCTATAGTAGATGATATCAAAATGTACAGTATAGTATGATGACTCTTGCCACGGTTTATTACCTAGATTGCATTGTAAACCTGTACATCTTTCATAGGAACAGTACAGTACAGTAAAGTAATGTATGGCATATAATCATGCCTGTACACTTTTTTAACATTTATCAGATGGTCTTATACAAAGGTACAGTAAGTACATACATTATAAGAAAGCAAAGTGAATCAACCACACAACCTAGTCATAAATCATTGTATTCTCATAATGCACTCCAGCTTTTAATACACATTAATGCATGTCGACTCCAACGGATTTAATGCAATCCTGCCACTGTCCCTTGTACTACACTGTACATCTCTCACTCTCCAGCTCTTGGTAATTTATGATTAGCGTCTTGAGGCTGCATTGTATCTCGTACTAAACACCTACTGGAGCTCAGAGGTCACTCTCTCAGTTTCTTTTTTTCTATCTGTCCACTAATGAGAGATGTGAAACTTGTCACATTAAAGCTTCCATAAGCCCATCACTCGCTCCGACAGTCTGCTCTCGACCTGTCTCGTTCCTGTCTTCTCTGCCACTCACTAGACTTCCTGTCTTCACATGTCACCTCTGTAAAGAGAAATCTGCTGCCTATTAACATTTTGTACATTATGTTTCATGTTTTTTTCTGCAATCGAAAGAAGGGCTGGTTCTTCCACTGGTGGTTAATGGAGATTCTAATAGAACATAAAGTAGCATTTTTTCCCTTCTACCGTGTAGATTTATGTTTTTCCTTCATTCGCGTGTCAGGATGACCATATTAACAGATAAACACAATTTGCCTAGCTAGTAACCAGATGGCCCTGGTCAGAAAATAGTGCACTACGTCTGGAACATATTGTATTTAGGCATTGTTTGTGCTATTCATTTTTATAGAGGCATAATGAATAACAAACCTGCAGCTTAGAGAACATACAAAGATAGTTTAGCTTTGCACAATGTTTTTATTTTGACAACCTACTCTACTGCACTAAAGATTAAATAGATTTTTAGGACCTATTCATACAATGAGGTTAATGAATATTGTTTTAGATTTGCAATAAAATGTACATTTATACATTTGTTAAAATCCTAATTGTTGCACGTTGCATTCCATCTGATGTGTTTAATACTATAGTCATGTCAAAGGTGATCTAAAAGTAGGTCTATGTTCAGAAGTCAAAGGACAACTCTGGACCTGCATTGAACAGACATTGAGATTTACACTAGATATTACACAGAAATACAGTATGTACGGTATGCAGGTTTAATAGTTAGGTTAGCTAATTCTACCAGTTTTGACAGAAAACATATAGCTTAGCTTGTTTCAGTTACTATATAGTGCCAAAAAATAAGGCTGACTCTTATATGAAATTGAAACCAATATTTTTCTCTGTAAATATTGCACACTACCTGTAAGTTTGGCAAACAAAAAAAACAAGGTTCACAACCAAAAACTATTATTGTAAAAAAAAGAACTCTATGCTTTTTTCTTTGCTTACTCGTCTCCACTAACACATGTACTGCAGGTGTCCAATGGGATTTTAATTCCTCTATAAAATGAAGGTTCCCAAGGTGCAAAACACATTAACCCATTTAATCCCATCGGTCACGAAAGTGACCGTAAAAAAACAAATAATGAATACGCTCTAAAAGTGTTACTGATTAGATTGGCAATTTTAAATGTGTTCATGTAAAAAAATAATTTGGGATTAAATGGGTTAACAGTGCCTCAACACACGTTAAAAAAGCGGTAACACTTTATTTTACGGGTCCAAAAAGTGTATCTGTAGATGCTCTTCAGATTATCTGCAGACTATCAAAAACATTTGAACAAACTACCTACTAACCCTAACCTTATCCCTTCCCTTAACGTTAAGCCTAACCTTAACCATTAGCCGAAAACATATTCTAAACTTACCCTTACTCCTTAAACTACACAATTAGTTGCTTATCGACAGATAGTTTGTTGGTGATATGACTATCAACAAACTATCTGTAGAGCACCTACAGATGGAATTTCGGACTCTCCAAGTAAAGTGTAACCAAACAATTCACAATGAAACGAATACTACAAAATCAAGGAGCGGTTGAGAATTTTGGGGTGATTTTAAGTAAGAAAGCAAACAGCTCATTCTTGTATGGTTCCATGTGTATTTTTGTTTTGATGTTTTCAATAAAAATGTTTGAACATCTGCCTTACAGAATAAAAGCAATGTGCCTTTCAGAATTAAAGCAATGTGCCTTTCAGAATAAAAGCAATGTGCCTTTCAGAATAAAAACAATGTGCCTTTCAGAATTAAAGCAATGTGCCTTTCAGAATTAAAGCAATGTGCCTTTCAGAATTAATGCAATGTGCTCTTCAGAATTAATGCAATGTGCCTTTCAGAATTAAAGCAATGTGCCTTTCAGAATTAAAGCAATGTGCCTTTCAGAATTAATGCAATGTGCTCTTCAGAATTAATGCAATGTGCCTTTCAGAATTAAAGCAATGTGCCTTTCAGAATTAAAGCAATGTGCCTTTCAGAATTAAAGCAATGTGCCTTTCAGAATAAAAGCAATGTGCCTTTCAGAATTAAAACAAATGTGCTTTTCATATTTCAACAGCATTCAAAAAGCTGTGACTACAGCAGAAGTCACATTCTGCCTGCTACCGATAGAGCTGTCTCTACCCTGAATTAATTTTCAATGCCTGCCTTGTTTAGTGGCTGTCTTTAATTTTCGTGTGTCCCAAATGGCACTTAATTGGACGTACAGTACACTAGTTTTGATATCTACGCCAGTGAACATTATTGCACTGAACAAAAAACATAGTGCCATTTGGAGATCATACACTGTTAAAAGGAACTAGCCTGTATAGTACGCTACCAGAATACAGACGGGATTAATATTGGTCAGGCTGAGAATCCCAGTGCAGCTTAACATCTAGACCTGGGGTATTTAACTCTGGACCTCAAAGCCAGATCCACTCCACATTTTCATTGCAACCCTCTAATCTGAGACTTATTTAGACCTGGGACAGCAGGTTAGTCCAATTAATGTTGAGGTAGAACAGAAAACCAGCAAGCTCCGGACCTCGTAGGGTTAGAGTTTAATATCCCTGACTAGACTGTCATTTATTTAACCAAGATGATGGAATATGGCTTTATTCAGGTGACTAGGGAGCTTAGATCACAGCTCCACTACATTTATCTTTTTCATTATATTCATACGTTTTATTACATTTATCACACTCTGAGTTTTAGGGTGCGTCTCAAGAACTGCACTACTTATGACAATGGAGTGTATTATGAAGCGCAGAGGTTCGACCAGACAGTAAATGGTGATTTTTCACTTTTGAACCAATAGTATGTGTTCACTGGTATTCACTTATAGTTGGGATTTGACCAAATTAACACTTCCATTTTTCTGTGTGAGTACACACATTTGTTTATAGCTGAAATAAAAAAAACATCTGTTCGTGAATTAAATCTAAATTACTATATATAGGCACACTGAGAGTAAACTACAGTACAATAGCTGAAGTGGACAAATGTTTTGAGTTGCTTCCCTATTTGTATTCTTTTGATTTCTTCCCCATGTGTTCTGTTAATTTCGGTTCCCCGCCTTTGTTCAGTCACATTTTAATCATCCTATCACTGTTGTTGATTACTTTCGCAGCTGCCTGCACTCAAGTAATTATTTATGTTCGTTTTTGAATGCAGGCACACTGTAAAAAAACAGCTGTCTCTAAAGTAAGTCAACTTGTTGCATAGAATTTTTAAGAAGTTCCAGCATGCCCAATCTTTGTCAAAGCTTTCCTATATAAAGATCTGGCTTGTTGGAAGTACAGTGGAGACAGCAGTTTTTATTTCAGTGCAGCAGTCGATCAATGTGGTGTGTATTCCCTGTCAGTCTGTGTGTTAGTGTTAGTGTTTCCTAAGATAATTATATCAATATTACTCCAGCCCCTCTTGGCAGTATTTTGTTTAACAAGTGTTTTTCGTAATAAAACATTGTTTATTTTGTGCAAACGTCATGTCTGTCTCAAATCAGGAGCATGTTTAGCACAACTTAGCATGACAGAAACAATGGAGTAAATGAACAATTGAGCATAACTGTGCAAATAACTGATTCGACACTGTGCAGATCAGTGCGTGGAGAGGCACCATGGGGCAATACTAAGGCAGTAGATCAAATGGGAAGGGGGGTGTTTGTGTGGGGTGGGAGGGTCAGCATGTTCAGTAGTCAGACAGAAGCGCTAATACTCGTGATTTAAAGGAAGTGAGAGGGACGGTGTTCATAAGTTTCAGAAACTTTTGTAGTTCGTTCCAGTCGTATGCTGCTGCGAACTGTAAGGAGTTTCAGGATAAAAGAGTTATGGGCTTTTGGGGTGACTAGGGAGATGTACCTGCTTGAGCACAGGTTATGGATGGTAAGGGGTTATGCGTAGAAGTGACTTATATATGAGGTGATACCAGTGGGTCATACGTCGAGTGTGTAGTGAGGGCCAGCCCACTAGTGCATATAGGTCGCAGTGGTTGGTGTTAAATGGGGCATCGGTGACAAACTGGGTGGCACTGTTATAAATTATGTCTAACTTATTCAAGAGGGAGATAGAGGCAGTTTTGTAAATGACACCAAAATCTAGGACTGGTAGGATAGTCATTTTTACCAGGGTGTGTTTGGCAGCGTGGGTGAAGGAAGCCTTGTTGCATTGGAGATGGTTAATGTGGGACTGGAATGAAAGTGAACAATCTAACCAGATACCTAAATATTTTGGAGGTGTTCACCGTCTAATTTGGTCCCATCCAGAGTGGAGATGCTAGGTAGGCAGGTGGGTATAGGTAGCATGCTGTTGAATATCATGCATTTAGTTTTGCTGGAATTAAGGAGCAGTTCAAGACCTACAGAAGGCGTGTTGAATGGCATCTAAGCTCTTTTTGAGGTTATGCTGTCTTCCAGTTGGCTCGGAAGTGGGAGGTCGGAACTGGGAATGATGTCACACCCAAGTTAAAACAAGTGGATCACAAGTGGGAATACAAGATGGACACCCCCACGAAAGCCTTTTTTTGTTCTTGCCCTTTCGGAATATAAACAATTACAGAACATCTAGCCATGTTAGCCACTTTTAGCAAAACCAATTGATAAAAACACAATTGTGTGTATTTTCACGCATTCTAAAGTCATAGCAACATGTCCAGAGACAGCAGTTGGACAGTACTGTGTGTACGACAATTTCCGTGAAAAACAAATGAATCAATTGCTAAAAATCTTTGAAAATCAACTTGGGGGTAGGGAAAATTCTCCAAATTCGCGACTAGGAATTCCCACAATTGGACGGGCTTTCCAGTTGAAATTCCGACTAGGAACTCTGAATTTCCAACCTCTGAGTACAAATGGAACGTGGCATTAGATAGCACAAAATCTAATGCCATGTTCCATTGATGTGTATAGAATGGTGTCATCTGCAAGAGTGACATCATTGATATACACAAAGAAAAGAGTCAGCCCAAGAATCGAACCCTGTTGCACCCCATAGAGACACCCATAGGTCCAGATTTAACATGTTGAACCCTGTCAGAGAAGTAGTTGGTGAAACAATCGAGACAGTTATTAGAGAAACCAAGGCAACTGAGTCTGCCAATAAGGATGTGATGATTGACAGAGACTAAAGCCTTTGCCAGGTTGATAAAGACAGCTGCACAGTAGTGTTTTTTATCAATGACAGTTGTAATATCATTTAACCCTTGTATGGTGTTCGGGTCTGTGGGACCCGTTTGCATTTTTTATCTAAAGAAAAAATATACAAAATAATATTTTTTCAAACTCAAACTCATTGGCCTTGGCTCATTTTCTGTGAAGAACATAAATCAGAGCATATTTTCAATGTCCACAACCTGTACACCCCCCCAACACATTTATATTACATACAGGGTGTTTGGGTCTACTGGCCCAGGTCTAATAAAGGTGTGAAAATTGTTGGTCCTCTGTAACTTCACTCCTTTTGTTTTGTCTGGGCCTGCTGTAAGTGTGTGTAGGTGTGTGTGTGTGTGATTGTTTCTGCACCTGGCAGGTGTTGTTTGAAATATTGTGGCAAAATTTCAGCAATTCCCGCACATTTTACCCTCTGTTTTGCGGGAACGGATCTTCATTTTCTCGTACTCTCCACTGCAAATTCGGGGCGGAACACAATAAATATAGCTTTGGCAGTGTGGTTTCTTATCACAACTGATCAAGATGGCCAAAAGATACTCTGTTCAGAGGGCTTTGCAATTGATTTTGGAAGAGAGAGAAACTTTTGATGATGTGGAGGAAGAGGTTTCCGAATGCGAGGATCACATTTTTGAAAATTCAGATTCTGACAGTGACTTTGAGGAAGAGGATGAGATAGATCATCAGCCATTTCCAAAACAAAGACGAACCACAGGACCAGCCGGTCAGCAGCCAGCCCCAGGACCAGCCCATCAGCAGCCAGCCCCAGGACCAGCCCATCAGCAGCCAGCCCCAGGACCAGCCCATCAGCAGCCAGCCCCAGGACCAGCCCATCAGCAGCCAGCCCCAGGACCAGCCCATCAGCAGCCAGCCCCAGGACCAGCCCATCAGCAGCCAGCCCCAGGACCAGCCCATCAGCAGACAGCCCCAGGACCAGGACCAGAACAAGCATGTCCCCAGCTAGCAGGTGAAGAAATATGGATGTCCAAAAATTGTGAAATTTAATGGTCTTCTTGCCCAAGAAACGAGCCACCCCGCATGACTGCCAATGTGATAAGGATGCAACCAGGGCCAACACGGATGGCAGTTACTCATGTGCGTCTAAGACATCAAGTCTTCTTTTGAGCTTTTCATTCCAGATTCCATCCAGAAAATAATTCTGGATTGCACTAATTTAGAAGGAAGACGTGTTTATGGAGAAAGGTGGAAGGAGATGGACCAAACCCATTTACATGCCTACTTTGGGGTTCTTATCCTTGCTGGAGTTTTCAGGTCCAAAGGGGAATCCACAGAATCCCTGTGGGATGCAGAAACTGGCAGAGAACCTTTCCGTGCCACCATGTCTCTGAAAACATTTCCAGGATTATTTATTATTACCTTTTTCTTGAGGAACTGGAAAAGGCACTGGTGAGACCTCAAATATATAGAAGACAAATTGTCCCAAGAACCCCAGCCTCTGCAGCCATCGTGAGAAGGATTCAGGAGGAGAATATTGGTGCCCTCTTCACCCGACGTACAGAACCACCATCTGCAGAGCCTGAAGTAAGTGTGTGATGCTGTCGCAGTACAGTGGAGCAAAACAGTATATAATTTTTGCCCCACTGTATGTCTGACAATTGTGCCTTTTGAGAGTGTTAGTAAAATTCCTAATCTTTTCATTATTCTAGGTTGTGGCCAGCAGCAACAATAAGAAGAAGCGCTGTAATGTGTGTGGACACAAGATGGACAGAAAAACACAATGTACATGCATCAAGTGCAAGAAGTATATATGCAACACACACACAGTAAAGATCTGCCCCTCATGTGTTGTCTAGACTGACATGGTTACTGTATGTATTTCAACTTGTGCTGTGTATGTATATACAACCGAATGGGTTCAATTTCTAATGAATTTCAAATAATAAAAATCAATAGTTATAAAAAACCTTGCATTAATTTGTACATCTTTTGAATTTATATCTTGATTATAATTTTTTTTTTTTATTACATTTTATTAAAAACAAACGAGTAGCACTTCAATTCATAAATGTGATCTAACAAAGGTAAAGGGCAAATATTAACCATATATGCTGTTAATATTGCTTCTATTTGGGATTAAGTAAACATATGTTGAGTATTTTTAAATAAAATTTTTGAATGTGTAGAATTAAAAGGCCAAAAATGCAGCGGGTCCACCAGACCCACAAACACTGGCTGAGTAACAAAAATATGAACACCACACAAGGGTTAAGACCTTGAGTGTAGCAGAGGTGCAGTCATGACTCAGTAACCTGATTGCATAGCAGAGATTGTGCTGTTGGATTTGAAATGTTTGCTAATCTGTTTTTTAATCTGGCTTTCTAAGACTTTAGAGAGACTGGGCAGGATGGATATGGGTCTGTAGCAGATAGGGTCAACAGTGTCACTCCCTTTTAAAAGAGGAATGACTGCAGCTGTTTTCCAATCTTTAGGGAACTCTGAGGATATGAGAGAGAGGTTAAACCGGCTAGTGATGGGAGTAGCAATGATTGCTGCAGAGAGTTTAAGGAAGAACGGGTCCAGGTTATCGAGCCCAGCTGCTTTGTAAGGGTCAAGCTTTTGCAGTTTTTTCAGGACATCAGCTAATTGAATTTGGTTGAAGGAGAAATGAGGGGGAAATTAGGCGGACGTGGGCGTGGTGCTGTAGGGGCTGAGGGGCCGGTGGCCGGGGTGGGAGTAGCCAGGTGGAACGCATGGCTGGCCATAGCAAAATGCTTATTGAAATTTTTGACTATAGCAGTTTTGACAGTGGTGATAGTGTTACTTAGCCATAGAATGTTAGGTAGCTGGGAGGAGGTGCTTTTATTCTCCATGGTCTTCACAGTGTCCCCGAACATTTTAGATATGGTTCTACAGGCTGCAAATGTCTTTAAAGAAGCTAGTCTTGGTATTCCTGACTGACAGTGTGTACCGGTTCCTTACTTCTCTGAAAAGTTGCATGTCGCACAGATTCTTTTAGATTAAAGCAGTGTGCCACATGGTGTTTTGGTGCTGGGCAAGGGCGGTCAGATCTGGAGTGAACTGGCTACATCTACTTTCCGTTCTAAACTTTTTGAGTGGGGCATGTTTGTTCAGGACAGAGAGGAAGGAATTTTTAAAGAATGACCAGGCATCCTTGACTGACAGAAAAAGGTCAACATCCTTCCAGGGTTGCCGGGCTAGGTCAATTAGGAAGGCCTGTTTACTGAAATGTTTCAGAGAGCATTTCACCGCAATGAGCGGTGGTAGTTTGTCTACTGACCCGTTACAGACATTACAGGCCAAAGACAGCCGTGGTGTATTTTGCAGACATGTTAGTTAGGATAATATCAATACGGGTTCCGTTGTTTAGTTTTAGGTTGTACCTGGTAGGCTCATTGACAATTTGTGTGAGGTTAAATGCATCAAATATAGATTGTAAATTAGCTGGAATGTTGGGCGTGTCCCAGTTTATGTCACCTAACAATAAGAACTCAGACCCCCACTTATCCTCTATCAGTTCACATACGGTATCTAGGGCACAGCTGTGGGCTGAAGGGGGCCTGTAACAGGCAGCTAAAGTGAAGGACTTATACAGTGGATTTGAGTCTCTTCTGAAGCACATCCAATTCAGTTCTGGTTCTGATTAAACTACTGGTTAAAACTAGAAGGTGATACAGGAAAGCACTTTCCTGCAATTTTATTGCTAGAGCGCATAAAAGCCATGAAATCATTTTCAATTGCTAAACCTCCGACCCCGAATTTCTGCTGGAAAATTGCACCTCCTTCTGAGATAAATTTTGGCCTGATCACAAGTAAGATCCCTGGTCTTGCATAGCAATTGTTGCCTCATTCAGTGGACCCCAGAAACAGTTGTTTTGAACTCGGTACGATACCAGCATTTCACAAAACTCTACCTTGACTACCAGGCATTTCACATAATTATTTTTAACCCTGAAATCATTTATCTTTTATGTATAGCACCTATAAAAAAATCTTCACATCCTTGAAACTTTTCAAATTGTGTCATGTTACAGCCTTACAATTATTTGCATTGAAATGTAATTGTTCATTCATTATTGTAAAATGTGATTATAAAATTAAAATACAAATAGGAAATATCTGAGATTTTGTGTAATGGAGAGACATGTGGATGTGTACCATGGATGATCTGTACTTTGAATATATTTACCTTCTTTGGCTTTCTGACAGAAAAGTAAAACATTCATTGGAATGTATTATTCAGA
>JACXGM010018597.1:6952-19022 GCA_016801145.1 Umbra pygmaea | reverse complement strand
AGGTGCACCTTATTTACTACCAGCAATCATTATTTAAGAGGGCCAGCCGTTTATTCTGTGTCTGTTATTGTTCTAACTGTAGCGCACATTTGTGAGAGCCTGTACTCTCCAGTTTTGTTGCATGTTTTCGCTATTGCCAAGGATACTCATTAAAGCCTTGTTGACCTGCACTTGTCTCCTCGCCTACATCGTGTGACAGCATGACAATGTGTCACGACTCTTTCCCTTAGACACAGAGTGAAGAGTCATACATAAGACTAACTAATATACTAAGGAAGGTTTGTCTGATTACTAAGACTATGGCAACACCTTCTGGACATTTAGGATGTCTCAATTTATTCCTTTTGTATGCATTGTAGTTAATTGTGCACACACCTGTTTAATATATTTAATCATCCCCTCACACCAGTTGGTGTTTGATACTCAGGTATAATATAAACTGTAGTTTCTTTGCTTTCCAGAGTGTGTGTGCTTCATTGTGTTTGTTTGTTCAATTTTGTTATGGTGTCATGGAAGAGCGCATCATACTGTGTAAATGTGCTATTAAGTGTTCGTCCATAGAAGGTTTAAATCTATGTAAACTCAACTATTGCTCCCCGCGTCGTACTTCATAAATTTACTAGAGAGTATTTGTCCTGAGAAGGTTTCAATCTATGTAAACTCAGCTATAGCTCATTCCATGATGAATGTACAGTGTGTGATTGTTGCCTTGTAAACATATAGTTGTTATTTTTGGGCATCACTGTCAACCCAGTTACATTATTGGCCGAAGACTGCATAGTGTTTATTATAAAAACATATATTGTTCTAAATTAACTATCGAAAGCAACTCCCTGCAAATTCATCAACACCATCAGGGGATAAACCAGCTGTGCTCTTGCTGGCAAAAAACAGCGGGAGGCTAGCCCAGCTGGGCACGGAGACGGAGGAGGAAATGCTCAGTCGCCTCCATGCCTACTTCGGGTACGCTTCCCCACTGTGGCGGTGGGGGAGTTACACAACACCTAGTCCACCTGCTGTGAAGCTGCCAGAGTACCCATACTCGGATGAGGACCTGGAGATGTTCTTCTCTGACGAGGAGGACACAGACTGGAGTGAGTGCAGAGACTGTCATCAAGACAGACTATCGGAGTAGCCTGTGCCATCAAGGTGGGAGGGGCTGCAACAACCATCGCCAGCTGGAGCTCCTTACATCATGCTGGAGGTGGTAGCTCGTGTCATCAGGGCTGGGGGAGCAGCTGACAACACATCTACTAGTCTGCCACATCTCCATCCCAGCCAGAGCAGGTGCTACAACAGGTTCTGGCCAAGCCTGTTTAACCTTTACTTCTACAGCTGAGTGAAGAGCTACCTCCACCGCAGCGTGCTGAGGAGCTACCTTCTCCACCAACAGTACTGTTGAATAAGCTACCTCCATTGCAGCTGGCTGAGGAGCTGCCTCCTCCACCAGTGCTGAAAGAGGAGCTGCCTTCACTGCTTCCTTCAAAGGAGCTGCCTCCGATGGCCTAGCTAGAGGCGCTGCTGCCTCTAACGCCCCAGCAAGTGGCGCTGCTGCCTCCAATGCCCCAGCAAGAGGTGCTGATGCCTCCAACGCTCCAGTGAGAGGCACTGCTGCCTCCAACGCCCCAGAAAGAGGTGCTGATGCATCCAACGCTCAAGTGAAAGGCGCTGCTGCCTCTAACGCCCCAGCTAGTTGCCCTGCTGCCTCCAACACCCCAGTAACTGCCTCAACCATCTCCAGGGGTATTGCCTCCACCAGGGCACGCAGCCACGCCTCCAGCATCGGCCCCAGCAATTTCACCCTCGCTGCCAGACCTGACGGCAGATCCTACACCTTCGAAGGGGTACCTGATGAGGCGCTGGACATTTTAGTATATGTCTCCATTTTTTCCTTTTCAATATGTTCTAAATAATTGTGCACACACACACAGGGCTCTACACTAACTTTTTCCCCAAGGAGTATATATACTCCTAATTAAAAAACTGTCAGAGCACATAAAGAAATTTAGGAGCACATTGAAAGATGTTCAAGTAACAAAGAATTTATTTATTTACTGTGCTTGTAAATAATTTTTCCTTGCCTCACAATTCTCGTTAAATGGGGGCACTGTAGAGCCCTGACACACACCTGTAAGATATACAGTATCTCACAAAAGTGAAAACACCACTCACATTTTTGTAAATATTTGATTATAACTTTTCATGTGACAACACTGAAGAAATTGCTGCAATGTAAAGTAGTGAGTGTACAGCTTGTATAACAGTGTAAATTTTCTGTCCCCTCAAAATAACTCCACAATGCATCCCTACTCGGGAAATACAGCCTGATTTGCTACAGATTCCATAAACCACCATCTGCCTGGTACAGCAAGAACCAGATAAAGGACAAAGTCTGTCTGGTCTCGTAAGACCTATATAAACCACCCTGCCCGCCTGGTACAGCAGAACCCAGATAAAGGACAAAGTCTGCCTGGTCTCGTAAGACCTATATAAACCACCCTGCCTGCCTGGTACAGCAAGCCAAGTTTTCCCCTAAATTACCTGATAAAGCCTCTTGTATATGCGATAGCACATTCCATAAGCTTAACCACTAAGCTAAAATATCTGTTCTTAACTGGCTTAAATCTCCAGTGCTAGGGCACAGCATTGAACCATTGCAGAAACTGACACGTCTCGCCATTATACAGTGGAATGGATAATTATAGTCGTGGTGTACGGATGAATCTAAAACATTTCGGCCATGACTAGGAGAGCAAGAGCAGAATTATTAGGCTCTGACTCATCACTGACTTCTAAATGACAGTCAAACATCCCCAGCCAAATGGGTGACAAGTCACGTCTACAAACCACAAAACAGCAGGGTGCAACTAAGAATGGTAGGCAAAATGGCCCCATTTTCAGAGTAATTTGAATAAGTCAGTCATCCTTATACAAGTAATGGTTTATAGCAGTCTGTGGTCTGTGGAGAATGAGTTGTCACACTGACCTGCTGGAGACTCCAACCTCTGCATGACTGGGTAATAGCCATGATTACAGCAGCAGTAGAGAGCAGCAGGTCTCTATGGGCCGCTTCATAGATGGTCATAAGTGATAAGGGCTATCTGCTACTAAGACAGTGAGGAAATAATTACCAGCAACTGTCCGAGACAGAATAAAAAATAGGAGGATACATTGGGGATATATAGGGGAGCACATAAGAAAGTGTAAGTGAAAATGTAGGGGTGTAACGGTATGCCAAATCTACAGGATGGTAAATATTGCGGTATGAGGGTCACTCTACGGTACGTTTTCGGTACAGTGCAATTTTTTCGAAAAACAATAATTAAATATCGCTTTTTAGTTTAACTGCCAAAAGATAAGCCCATATCCTCCATAAACACACCTATCGCTGTTGTATTTTATTTGCCTGATCAGATTCTGCTGATAAGGGCTGCTTGAAAAACGAGGAGATAACATTGTTATTTTCACAACTGCATCTGCTACCGAACAACTATATGGACAAAATAACATTTAGAAAACTCTTATGCAGTTTGCACATGCATTGCCCCATAGCTTAATGTTTTACTTTCCATACGAAGAAAACAATTGTTTCCCGACACAACTTTTTTTCACAAAATGGGCACGTCTCATGTAATCTTAATAGATTCTTAATCTTAATCGATTCTTATACATGTCTGAGATAAACGATAATAACAGGCCAGACTGACATTTAGCAATATTAGTCTGGATTTGTCTGTAGAAGAAGCAGAGGTTTTTCCCATGATGATTCTTCACCACCACTCGCCATTGTAGGAGAAGATATCCTTGTGTTGCTCAAATTTTAAAAAAGTGTCAACGATTACAATATTGATTATGAGTGTACAAATGCTCAGAATAGTCAAATATATATTTTCATATAAATCTTTTTTTTTAAGTCATTACAAATACAGTAGCTAGCCATTTATTTATTTATAATTTTATATTCTATGTATGCAGGTTCGAATATCACCCCGTACTGTATATGGCACAGCTACGTAAACGTGTACCATTACAGCCCTACTATAGAATTTACATTTATAAAATAAACCATGAAAACAAATCAAGAGTTGAATGTGTTACTTTTAACTTACGAAGGGAATAAACAAGTATAGCCGCTTTCTGACCAAGTAGTTACAGAAACGTAGTAATAGGAACAGTCCACTTCTAAACAGTTCTGCTAACTTCTCTCGCCCAAAACTGGTTTTGCTATCTGCATTCGCACTGGTCAAGTGGCCATAGGAACTGGTAGGAGGGATAAGGGGGTGACGCAAGCTTTTATAGCATCGTCACCATACGTTAGCATGGCGCCACATACAACTACATTTCAAAGTTGAATGTTTGTAACACTGGGTGTATAATAGGAGATAAGTGTGTAAATCATCTTATGTATGCGGATGTTCTGGTTGTTTTCAGCCCAAGTACTCCTGGGTTCCATCAGCGGCTTGCTGTTTGTTTGTTCAGATAACGAGGCTGAAACAACATCCATTACAATTAAAAAATTTAGTGTTGTGTTGATATGTCCTCATAACAGAGTTCGAACAGCAGCGTTTAAAAACTAGGCTGGAGTCATAGAAATTGAGTAGGCCTACTTAAAAGAGAAAAACAGAAGACGAAGGCTCCAGCATAATATGTATTATAGGCCTACGCAACAGGCAAACGAAACAACAGCCATGATTTATAAGTTGGACCAATCAATGTAGACCTAGGAAAAGGGAAAAAGGAAAGACCCTGCATTGGAGTAGGAGCTGAAAGAGATATAGGAACTGCGGTGCAAGGAACTAAATAATCCCCAAATTTCTCCTGTCGGAATACAAGAAAAAAAGGGTTATAGAAATGTTATGTTCTAGGAACTGCAAAAATCTCTGCAGTCGGAAAGCGGCTTATGATTGCCAGCATGATAGATCCTGGAGCTTCCGCTACTGGCATGAACAGGATCAGGCACTCTGGGTCCCTTGCCTTCTGAAGCCACCATTATCCTTCCACATCTCATCATCTGATTGCAAACACTTGTGTAGTCTTCTCTACTTATATAAGCCTTTGTTTGCTGTTGAGTGTTTGTGGGAAATAGTTTGTATGTCACCCTACTGTTTGATTCCTGTTATGTACACCACTATATGTATATTCTCCATGCTGAGTTGTGTATTTGTAGTATTAGGCACATTTTGAGTACAGCTTATTATCTTGCGGTTTTGTTAGTGCATTGTGGCATGAAACTTAGCCACCCCTTACTTTCAATATGACAGAATCTCCCACCCCTGCTAGATGGAGTCAGCAGAGCAAGCCCGGACACCCAGTGTCAAAGACAGACTGGCGGAACACCAGGCCATGTTAGATCAACTGGGCTCGGCAATGGACCGAGTAGTACATAGCATCACCCATATGGAGTAGCACTTCAGCCGAGGACCTGCCCAGGCTGCTCCCAGCACCCCAGCGGTTCCTCTTGGTGTCCTTCTCGACCCCAAAGTACCAACTGCCGTTCACCTATCCCTGTCCAAGGGCTATGACAGGACTGCGTCCTGTAGCCAGGACTTTCTGTAACAACTGGGGTTGTACTTCTCCAACTCTGCTTTTGGGGAAACAAGAAGATATAAAGTATCCGCATTAATCTCCTGTCTCTCCGGACGTGCGTTAGAGTGGGCTAACTGGGTCTGGAGGTATTACAACCCTGTTTTTCTTAAACATGAGGAGTTCACTCATCTATTCAGTTCAGTGTTCAACCACATCCCAAGGGCAGGGATGTGGGTGAATGGCTCTTCCATCTACGCTAGGGAAACAAAACCGCCAGGAAATACGCCCTGGAGTTCTGGATGCTAGTGGCTGGCTCTGGATGGAACAATAGAGCTCTCATAGATCAATTCTGGTGCGGCCTGTGGGAGGATGTCTAAGGGGAGATGGCTTGCCGAGACACCACTATGGGTTTTGACCCACTGGTGGACCTGGCAATCCGGTTGGACAGCCTCCTGTAGGCACGTGGGCACACAAGGAGTAGCACAGTGGTTTCGTCCAGGCCAGCTGCCAGCCTGGAGGTTGGTATCATGCCCATGGAACTGAGGAATTCAGGGCTCCAGGGTATGGAGAGGGCATCAGGCAGGTGTTGGGAGCCATGCGCCTACTGTGGCAAAAGGGGGCACGTTGCTACCAAATGGGGGGTACATCAATTCTCAGGTACATCGAAGATGGATTCAAAAGTGAAACATTGGTCGGTGGAGGAGACAATTAAATACAGGTCCTTCTCAAGAAATTAGCATATTGTGATAAAGTTCATTATTTTCCATAATGTAATGATAAAAATTAAACTTTCATATATTTTAGATTCATTGCACACCAACTGAAATATTTCATGTCATTTATTGTTTTAATACTGATGATTTTGGCATACAGCTCATGAAAACCCCAAATTCCTATCTCAAAGAATTAGCATATTTCATCTGACCAATAAAAGAAGTGTTTGTAATGCAAAAAAAAGAAAAAGTCAACCTTCAAATAATTATGTTCAGTTATGCACTTAATACTTGGTCGGGAATCCTTTTGCAGAAATGACTGCTTCAATGCGGCGTGGCATGGAGGCAATCAGCCTGTGGCACTGCTGAGGTGTGATGGAGGCCCAGGATGCTTCGATAGTGGCCTTAAGCTCATCCAGAGTGTTGGGTCTTGCGTCTCTCAACTTCCTCTTCACAATATCCCACAGATTATCTATGGGGTTCAGGTCAGGAGAGTTGGCAGGCCAATTGAGCACAGTAATACCATTTACCAGTGGTTTTGGCACTGTGAGCAGGTGCCAGGTCGTGCTGAAAAATGAAATCTTCAACTTCATGAAGCTTTTCAGCAGATGGAAGCATGAAATGCTCCAAAATCTCCTGATAGCTAGCTGCATTGACCCTGCCCTTGATAAAACACAATGGACCAACACCAGCAGCTGACATGGCACCCCAGACCATCACTGACTGTGGGTACTTGACACTGGACTTCAGGCATTTTGGCATTTCCTTCTCCCCATTCTTCCTCCAGACTCTGGCACCTTGATTTCCAAATGACATGCAAAATTTGTTGTTGTTTTGTTGTGCTGCTTCTCTGTAGCCCAGGTCAAGCGCTTCTGCCGCTGTTTCTGGTTCAAAAGTGGCTTGACCTGGGGAATGTGGCACCTGTAGCCCATTTCCTGCACATGCCTGTGCACGGTGGCTCTGGATGTTTGTACTCCAGACTCAGTCCACTGCTTCCGCAGGTCATCCAAGGTCTGGAATCGGTCCGTCTCCACAATCTTCCGGTCACCTCTTGTCGTTGTGCAGCGTTTTTTGCCACACTTTTTCCTTCCCACAGACTTCCCACTGAGGTGCCTTGATACAGCACTCTGGGAACAGCCTATTTGTTCAGAAATTTCTTTCTGTGTCTTATGCTCTTGCTTGAGGGTGTCAATGATGGCCTTCTGGACAGCAGTCAGGTCGGCAGTCTTACCCATGATTGCGGTTTTTAGTAATGAAATAGGCTGGGAGTTTTTAAAAGCCTCAGGAATCTTTTGCAGGTGTTTAGAGTTAATTAGTTGATTCAGATGATTAGGTTAATAGCTTGTTTAGAGACCCTTTTCATGATATGCTAATTCTTTAAGATAGGAATTTTGGGTTTTCATGAGCTGTATGCCAAAATCATCAGTATTAAAACAATAAATTACCTGAAATATTTCAGTTGGTGTGCAATGAATCTAAAATATATGAAAGTTTAATCTTTATCATTACATTATGGAAAATAATGAGCTTTATCACAATATGCTAATTTCTTTAGAAGGACCTGTACATCCATTAAATGATATAATCTGCAATCTTGTCTGGGAACGAAACGTTATGAATACGGGCAGGCTTCTATGTAGGTGCAAGTCATTAATATGTTTCCACAACCGATCGGAAGATGATTTGCGCAAATTTACATGACAGCGAGAGGGAAAATTCAAGCTATGCATTTTTCATATAAACACATACGTTTTGTCACAGAAGTTTTTCAATTGTATTTTTACAATTTAAATAGACGGAAAACAGTTGCAGATTTTTTGTCGTACTTAGCAATAACTGAAATATGTATGCTCAATCTTGTAGTCCTCTGTAGCTACATACTTGGAGCATAGTAAGGCAACTCTGAAGTAATAATACAGTGCTGAAATGATTCATGCAGAGGATCATTGTAACAATGTAGAAAGCACTATGTTGTTGTACAATATAAGTGATTATGATTATACTTATAATGCATTATGAATATTTCTATACAGGATTATGAGTATTCATGAGTCTTTATGAGTGTCTATCTATGCTTATAATTAATTATTACTACATTATGAGTACATATATAATGCTTTATAATGCATTATGCATATGGGCATTAAATAAAATGTTACCAACTATTCTAATCTAGGCTTGAAAATAAGTTTTACAGGTAACTTCAGCTTGGCAGTCAATAAACTGAAAGAGAAAGAAAGGCATTTTATGCAATAAAAAGCCAAATGCAAATTGACATAACAATTAAAACGTGGCTCAAAATATTCAAATCTAATATTGAACCAATTGCTCTATATAGAAGTTAAGTGTGGAGCCCCTTAACCAATCAAGACTTCAGTAAATGGGAAAAGCATCTAACTGAAATCCTGCAAGCAGAATTTTGCAAAAGAATCCATAGAGTACAGAATAAAGCCCCAAATAATGCATAATTTCCAAAAACGAGAGATCAAATTTTACAACCACCTAAACACATGTGACCACCATTCCTACCATCACAAAGCCCTGAAAAGCCCAAAATTGTATATGAAGAAAAGTCCCCTCATCCAGTTGGTACTGAGGCTAAGCTCAGAAACCACCACCAATCTAACTCAGACAATCTGTCCGTATCAGATTATCACCAAATAAAAAAAATGTTAATTGTTGGATGAACACTGCAAAATTTCAGAGTAAACTTCCATGTTATTTAGATTGAAAAATACAATACACAGTGGCTGAATATCTGACCTCTGTGAATTTATCGAAAACTGAGGAAATCATTGACAATGTACAGACTCAGCGAGCACAACCTATCCATAGAGACTGGCCGACACAGACAAACATGGCTGCCCAGAGAGGACAGGCTGTGTTCACTCTGCTCCCAGAAAGAGGTGGAGACGGAGATGTCAGGATTACCCCTAAGCCCTTTCTTCCACGACGTTCTGAGTCACCCGAGTTTTAGTGTGTTGTGGCTCATTGTTCCTGTCCTTCTGTTATGTTGGTCCATGATTATTAGGTACTCTCAGTTATGCTTATACAGCACTCTAGCCTTCTCTATGCTGTCGATCAGCGCAGCTGTTTGGTTTCCCGCAGCTGAATGTAATCTTCATTACCAGGGTATATATACCAGAGAGCTAAGAGTGTGGTTGTCGATTATTGCTCCTTTTGTCTATACGAGCTATTTAAGTTTGACCGCTTTGAGTTTGGGATCAATAAATACAGGTCTGCACCTGCTATTGCCTCCGACCTGTGTGTGTAAGCGTGACATAATAATCAACCATCATCATGGAGGCAGCAGGCCGGGATTTGCCTACCGGCTATTTGGAGGAGCACGGTTTTCTGCTCCAGCAACACCACCATCAACTCACCAGTCTGGGCACAGCGATGGAGGAGGTCCTTGAGAGGCTCCGTGCTATGGACGTAGCACAGAGAGGAGCAACTACGCCTCGGGATCCTGAACCTGTTGTTTCTCCTGTTCCAGATGGGGGTCGAGGAGTGGACTTAGCTTTGCCCGAACGATATGATGGGAACCCCGATCGCTGTCGGGGGTTTCTCCTCCAGTTCTTACTATATTTTTCCCACCGAGCTGGACCACGGGTGTCGGATCGGACCAAGATAGCCACCGTCATCTCGGTGCTGACCGGTAAAGCCCTCGAGTGGGCAACCTCCCTATGGGAGCAGGGTGGTGAGGAGAAGGAGGATTACGCGCTATTCAGATGTCTCTTCCGTGAGGTCTTCGACCATCCCAAGGAGGGGTGTGAGCGAGGGGAGCAGCTGCTCCAAATCAGACAGGGTGCGCGTTCCACCGCGGACTACGCGCTTGAGTTCTGGACCCTGGCCTCCGCGAGCGGGTGGAATGAGACTGCCCTCCTTGCCCTGTTTCGGAGGGGGCTCTCTGAGGAGGTCCGGATTGAGTTGGCCTGTCGGGATGAGGAGGCGTCCCTTGATGAACTGGTTCATATGGCCATCCGTTTGGACAGGTTGCTGAGGGCACGTAAGAAGCCCACTCGGAGGACGTCGTCCCGCCCGGGGGTAGTGGAGGAGGAGCCCATGGAGATGGGCAGTACCCATTTGACAAGAGCGGTCGCGAAGGCTGAGGGCGGGCTTATGCCTGTATTGTGGAGGAGAGGGGCACCTAGTGGCACAGTGTCCATCTACCCAGGGGACCCCAAGCCGGCTGAAGAGAACGACTCCACCTCTTTCCAAGGTAAGCGCGGGGTCAGCTGGTTATAAGTCATCGTCTGCTGTGTTAACCTTGTCTGTATCTTTGCCCGATTATCCTGAGATTCGTTCCCTGTCAGCCTTGATTGATTCTGAAGCCGCAGGGAGTTTTATCGATGCCCAGTTGGTAAAGAGATAGAGCATACCTGTGGAGAGCCTGGAAGTTCCCATTCCTGTACTGGCGGTGGACTGTCGCCCCCTAGGGTGTGGTAAGGTGTACTATCGAACACAACCTCTGGCAATAATGATGCACACTGGCCATCGTGAACACATCAGGTTATATGTTCTGACCTCACCTACCCATCCTATAGTGTTAGGCATGTCATGGCTCCAGCTCCACGATCCGCTCATCGCATAGAGGGAGGGGAGGATAATGAACTGGTCCCCGTCGGCAGAGGTGTTTTCCATTAAACATACAGGCTACCGCCATAGAGAGTCCTGCTGTCTGTTCTAATGTCTCTGCTCTTGTGCCGGTGGAATACCATGATTTATTACAGGCCTTCCCCAGTTCGCAGGCAAACCTGCTACCACCACACCGGAAAGGGGACTGTGCTATCGAGCTCCAGGCGGGTGCTGTTTTGCCTAAAAGCCACGTCTACCCGTTGTCATACACCGAGACCGAGGCTATGGCTTCCTACATTCGGGAGTCCCTACAGCATGGCCACATCCGACCCTCCACATCACCAGTGTCATCGAGCTTCTTCTTCGTAAAGAAGAGGGATGGAGGTCTCCGACCATGCATAGATTACAGGGCGTTGAATGCTATCACAGTCAAATGCAGGTACCCATTGCCCATAATCCACTCAGCTGTTGAATCCATGCACGGGGCTCGCTTCTTTACCAAACTAGATTTACGAATTGCATATAACCTTATCCGCATCCGATCAGGTGACGAGTGGAAAACAGCTTTTAGCACTACCACAGGGCATTATGAGTACCTGGTGATGCCATACGGGTCGGCCAATGCCCCCTCTGTGTTTCAGGCCTTTGTTAATGAGCTATTTTGAGACCTCTTGGGTCGCTGTGTCCTGGTGTATATTGATGACATTTTAATCTTTTCACCAGTGTTTTAATCACAAAAACCTAATTAAATTAAGTTACATTTAAAAGAAAATTTATGATTTGACTTCGTAGGGAAATGCGGCAGGAGTGTTTACAGCTTTCGTATGCCACACTGATAGTGACTTCAAGATTTCCAACAAGCGTAATATTTTATTGCCCACCACTCACAGTGGAGAGAACTACGATGGTGAAATACGTCGAACAAGATCGCTAAACTACGGTAGATAGATGGGAACACTCTTCTCAGTAATGGTTGCAATAAATTAAACCACTTACATTTTCTATTAGGTTTGAGAGGTAAAGATTAGTATTATAATTTAGTAATCAATACATGAATGCATAAAGCACAACATACCTGAAAACAAACAATTCTTAAGAAGAAAACGTGCAGAAAAGCATGCTGGGAAATGGCAACAGGAGCGAAAATGGGCGGGTCGTGTCTTTTTACGTCTGATACAAACTTTTAAAATGAGTTTTGTAAAATCAATTTATAGTGAAGTCCATAGAAATTAATTTTATCGTAGAAAATATTG
>JACXGM010018595.1:0-18924 GCA_016801145.1 Umbra pygmaea | reverse complement strand
TCTCTCTCTCTCTCTCTCTCTCTCGGTCTGTCTGTCTCTCTGTCTCTATATGTCTCTGGGTGCTACATAATATCAAAATGTATATGATTTATAATCCCGGTAAGCAAAGATTATTGATTATTATTGACACCCTTCTCAGGTGACTACAGAAGAGATATGTGTGGAAGCCACTTTATTCATGGCGTTCAAAGTTGTAAAAGTCCAGGATGCAACGGTTGTCATCTATGACTACTACGAACCCCGTAAGCCAATACTTGAATTCATAGGCACATGGTTACTGAGGCATGACATGACTTGGTGGACAGTAAACAAATGGTTTCCTCTCTTGTCCCATGCCAAGGGAGAAGGACGGTGAGGACATACACATCCTATTGGAGGGATAACATGGAAGTCTGTTCATTCTGTGGTAAAGCCTGCCCCCAGTGTGATGGGCAGGAGGTCTCTGAGGCTGACATTGTATCTGGCAGTGTGCCTGGGTACGTCTTCCCTCATAGCCTTCACCACCATGCCGTTTACGGAGCCTTTTTTCTCCTTGTCATCATTGCCTGTGGCCTCCTGGCCTATGGCGTTAAATACCTGTATACAAAGAGATCCCTGGCTAACACAGAGTGAGCTAAAGATGTCCGGGGGAATGTAATGAACCGCTCATCCTTACAGTGAATGTTTACAAACTTAGTATGATTTGCAGAGTTATGAAGTCTGTCTATTTGGTTGTGTAGAAAATGTGAATAAATGGATGGAATCTTATTTTTTTTAAACCATAAATTCAGTCTTAGCAGTACGCTTAGGCAAAACAAATACTATTTAAAATGGTACTTAACCAAAAAATAGAAGGTAGAAGAGAGCACAGAAAGTTTTCACTATTTAATTTAATTTATCACAATCAAGATCGATATACTGACTATCAACATCTACACTTATTATGCGAGAATGTATAATAGTGTCTGTAGAATCAGAGCAAGGCATTCTTTACTGAGATCATACTGAGCTTAAAGGAGTTAATCGTATATTAATACAAACAATACTGAGGTGTCTGGCCATAGGGACCGGTACAAGAGAAGACCACACAGCTTGCTTTTGTTCACAATTCATCTGGCCTCTTATCCAAACCTTTCTGAAGTAAACAACTGACAGAGTGAGTTGGGCCAGTAAAAAAAAACAACAGGAGATTTACTCCATAAATGAATCACTTTAATGTCTAGCATATTTTATTTCAGTTTGATGAACAGCCCTCACTGGGTTTTATCGCAGGCTCATCAGGCATATGCAGCGTGTTTAAAAAGTGTCCATGTCCTAAATACCAACAAATTCCCTTTTTCAAATACTATGTAGTTCAGTTTAAAGGGAACAGGGGGCAATTGAGATGCACAGATCCTGTAATTTTACCTGGCTTCATGACAACACAGCCTTCCTCCATCTTACAGGCTGTCAGTCATGTTGATGTTACTTCCTCCATCTTACAGGCTGTCAGTCATGTTGATGTTACTTCCTCCATCTTACAGGCTGTCAGTCATGTTGATGTTACTTCATCAGAATTTGCTCCAAAGTTTAGGATGAATGAGGTAAAATTATTCTCAGGAATGGCACCAATATTCTTTAATGTTCACCAAATGTCTTACATCACCTTAAACATAATCCTCTATTTAGTTTTTAATAAATTACTAATACTCAAATCATGTCCTCTTCCAATCTTTGTTTTTAAGTCACTCCGCATTATATAAATTATAATATCTGAGTTGTACATCAGTTGTACGCTCAGGAGGCATGCGTTAAGAGCAGTGGTCCTCAAACCCTTCCATGGAGGGCCTAGGGTATGCTGGTTTTTGGTCTTTCCCTTCAATTAGAGCATAATTAGGATTTAGACTGCCAGGTGAGGGGAGATCCTAACCAAATAGTGAACTAATCAGTCAGGCTTGTACAAGGTAAAAGCAAAAACCTGCATACACTAGGCCCTCCATGGAAGGGTTTGAGGACCACTGGTTTAGAGATTAGCCAGGCAACCTGAAATAACAAGCCAGGAAGGGAAGCAGTCAGATGGATAGTCAACAAATCTGTGACAGAGGTGAGCTGTAGACTTTGGACTAAACTGTACCGACTACCACATGCAGCCATATTTGACTTTCTGGTTGCACCTCGACGCTGGCTTCTTATTGACCATGCAGAACATTTCAACATTATGGAATTACACTGTTAAAGTTCATGTGGATGGTTGGTAAGATCACAATAGCAAGGGCTTTCTACTTCTTGTATATTTGGTAGTGAGCGACAAACCTCGACATCTAACTCCTGTAGGATCAAAAAAAGTAGAATACAAATTAAATAAACATACGTAGCTCACGTACTTGCCCAGCCAGAAAACTGTGCATCTAGAAAAGTGAAAACCTAAATAGGACCACAATGCATCAGCTGAGGTTTTTATGCCATAAAACACATTAGTCATAGGCCTGACCCTTGTGCATTTACTACATATATCCACCCACGTGTAGCACAGACCACATCAGTCATTCCCATGGACATCTAACAACACACAGGCATGAATGTCAAATTGACTGTGCTACAGCATATTTAATAAAAGAAAATAATGTTTTCTCAGACAATGCAGAGGAGTAATTGCTGAGTGATACAAAAACCTGGTTCCAATTATCCAACTAGAACCAGTTCCACTAATTTGTCAGTGAAGGGCATGGTTGATCATTGGATACAACAAGACATCAAACACTTTCATTCAAGCCACGCTAATTCACTCACGAAGGACATCCATAATATCACAGAATGTTAAGTTCAAATTGAAGGTTACAGGAGATAACCGATAATTAGAACAATTGTTTGAATCAAAACCAGAGTAAAATAAAAGCTGTGCCTTTACTTGTTTGCATTAGCAAAGGAGACAGCTGACAGGGCCAACATTCACAGAACTTCCTCCTCTGGGCCAAAGTGGAAATGAGTCAGATCCTTCAGAATACATTCCTGCATTGTTGCTCTTTTATCCTGAATGGGTCCAGACTGAGACGGGAGAAGATGTTGATCAGAGGGCCATCTGATATTCCAAAGGGGGTACTTATTTTGAAATAGAACTCCCAGCAAAATTAGCTTATAGGCTATCACGTTTATGTATATTTATCCCTTTGATAAGATAACAATGTGTTTGAATATTTAATGGATGTCAACCCAAATGAGCTCATATCAATGTTAACAATCCACTGCATTGTAGCTAAAAGATTGTTTGTTTTTACACCCACCGAGTTGTCAACTATGCTGTGGGAATAGGCCGTTAGCCATTAGCCTTCACCTTTCTCAATCCTAAAAGTACAAGCAGTGAAAACAACCTAATATATAAAAATCACATTAATTCCATTGTGGACATATTGTATTAAAGATATTCTAAAGAATTTGACATGTATTCACTTCGTTAGATGATAGTTTTAACTGTGTGCCAATGGCAGTGTTCTGTTTTTGGCAACGGAGGGAGGGAGTTCTATTATGTTCCAATAACCTCTTTTCCGCATCTATACTAGTCTGTCTACGTGTAGAAAACACTCCAACAGTAGAGACTGGAAAATGTACCCAATAATGGGTCTGTAAACCACCTGACCATTTATCAGGTGAAGTGAGTGAACTAAGGGTTATGGACAGCTAATTGTTGGTCTTTACCAAAAGGAAAAATACTATAATTAGTTGACAAGTAGGCAGTTGTTGATGGAATAGCTAGACTTAGCTAGAGGTAATGGTTACAGCTGATGTTATGTTACTGTTAAGAACATTAATAAGTTGGGAGGAAATGTTATGTATGCAATGGTTATTCTGAAACTCCATTATGATTCCACTACACTGGGTGGTGCCATATTCTTGGTAATTTCCCTGCTGTTTCACCTTCAGTAAAAGGCAGAGTAAAAACAGAACTAATGGTGTCCAGGTGTGATAATTACTTAATCTCATTATTCAATGTATTGATATGTTATAGGCAAATAAAACATAACCTGGTAGTTCAGTACTCATTATGCTTCATTGTTTTCACGTACAGTCATCTTGGCATTTTGTTTTGTCTTTCAATCTACTAAGAAAATCTGTACTATGTATTAAAAAAAAGTCTGTCGATGTCACTACTGAGACATTCACTCTTTTTCATGTTTAAAACAGTTGCCACCAACCACTTTGTGTTGCCATCAGTCAGGGTTGAGCCTGGTTAGTCCCTGGAGAGGAGACCAATGCTGCAGGAAATGGTTTTGGAGGGCCAATAGGGGGCACTCTTCCCTCTGGTCTAAACATCATTCCTACTGCTGCAGGGTGTTGAACACTGAATTACCTTATTACAATGCGCTGTGTACCTTAAGATCCCCCACCCGGTACAGCCAGAAGAGGACTGGCCACCCCCTTGAGTCTGGCCTCTCTCTAGGTTTCTTCCCAGTTCCCTCCTACTAGGGAGTTTTTCCTAGCCACTGTGCATCACTTGTGTCGCTTGCTTTTGGGGGTCTCGGGCCGGGTGTCTGTCAAAGCACTTTGTGACAACTGCTGTTGTAAAAAGGGCTTTATAAATTAATTTGATTGATTGATTAATTGCAGGGCAATGATGGGGACATCTGCCCTGCGTAGGTTGCTGTCTTTTGGATGTGACATTAATATTTATATCAATGCATTAAACCGGTGTCCTGACTCTCTGTGGTAACTAATGATCCCATGGCACTATTGGTAAGAGTAGTATTGTTACCCCGTAGTCCTGGACACATTTTGAATCTGTCCTTAATACCATCATGGCAACCTAATCATCCCCAGCTTTCAATTGGCTCTAATATGCTTTGTGCAACGTCATCACGTAGCAGAGTATAAATAGCGCAGTTTTTGCAGGTTGGTAGGTTGGGGATGGAGGACGGGCGTATAAACACGCGACTCACATACCAGAGATTGCCAGTTCGAATCCATGCTGTCACTTCACATGGGTTTTGTTTTCTATTCCAGCGCGATGCAGACGTGTTGCAAATGTGATTTTTTAATCATTTTTTTCCTCACTGTCACCATGGTTACAAACAATACATTACGACATAATACATGTTAGGTACATCGAGTTAACCGCAAAGGATGGTGGGTTGGTGGACGGGCTTATAAACACGCGACTCACATACCAGAGATTGCGAGATCGAATCCGTTCGGGTACTTGGGACGGATGTTGTTTTCTATTCCAGCGTGATGGAGACGTGTTGCAAATGTGTTTTTTATCGTTCTTTTTCCTCACTGTCACCGTGGTTACGAAAAATAGGCTATATTACGACATCGAGTTAACAGAATTGGTTTCTGAGAGATCAGGCTGGCTTTGTACAAGGTTTGCATGGGAAGTTTATATTTGTTGTAGTAATTCTGGCTCTGATGGTTGTGATTTTGTTATTATTAAAAAAGCTGCAAACTCCTTGCATTTAGTGTCAGAGGCTTCCCTCTGATTCAAGCTTTACTTTGTGCTGTCCACAGCCTAGCACTTCGCCACTAGGTGGCAAACTTGTTCAAGCAAATATGTTTATTAAAAATGAATCCAAAGATACTTTCCATGACAAAAAAGGTTACAACAGTAATCTTTTTATAGATGCTTTCACATCGTCTGTGTAAAACAAACAGGGTGAAAATATTGCCACTATTAATTGAAGACCAATGTGTCAACACCACTGGAGTATCGTACTAAACTCAAGAAAATAATGAGGAAAATAGACATTGCGTCCGTGGTAAAAATAGCACACCACACAAACACACCTATGGTCTGTCACCAGTGGTGCAGTATATTCTCAGGGGGGTGGGGAGCATCCTCACTTGACAGTAGCACAACAGGTCTTGTGTGAGGGTGGATAAATCTGGGTGCCAGTCTGTTTGTATGTCAACTACTACATTACAGCACAAACAGTGGTTAGTTAATCCACCACTAAATTACTCGTTCAATCCATTCTTCTACTCATGCTGCGCGGTCATGTGATTGTTGTTGTAGGCGCACCTCAGAACAAGGGTTGATTCTTCTTCATTCTCCACTTACAGGAACCTAGGAGCAAACTGAGACAGAGCTATAAATATCAGCTCTCTATAAACCTCACTGGTTAGCAGATTGGATAAAGGCATGGCTGTGTGTACAGTACATTGCTCACGTTTCAAATCTATTATGAATTTAGCGTTCATTTTGCTGACCAGAAGTCATACTGTAGGCGGCAGGGTAGCCAAGTGATCTGCAGCATTAGGCTAGTCAATGAAAGGTCGCTGGTTCCAAACCCTGAACAGACGAGGTTGAGAAATAACAGTAGAAGAAATAAAAGTAATATTGGTGTTTAAGATTATGACGATGTCCCCAGGGGATATGAATGAGACAGCTCAGTTAAACAAGGTCAGAGGTCGCCTCCTAAATGGCACCCTTTTACAAAATTGGCCGCAGTGTGTTTGCTAGTAGAGCACTTTGTAGGGAATAGAGTGCCATTTCACACGCAGAGTGAGAGCATTATTACAACACAAGCACAGCACTCTACTGTAGCGATGGGAGAGTGGCCCTGGCTGGAGATGATGTATGCTATTAATTATTATTGAGCTCCCCCCAAGGGCCATAGTAACAGAAGTACATCTATTACCCCAGGGGCCTCCAGGGACCTGAGCTGACTCTGTGAAGTCATTCACACGGGCAGGTCAGTGAAACGGAAAACCTAAGTAGATCATCAAGGCTATTTATTAAACTGTCCGTCTGTCCACAGCGGTCTCGTTGCCCAGAGCTTTGTGCTACTGTAGTGAGGAAATGCTGGGGCCACACCAGGCCCTCTAGTTATTTCCACCGGCACTGTAAACTCACTATGGGAGACCCCAGGGGCGCTCTAAACGGGGGGGTAAAGGATGACGAGAGAAGCCCTGTCTCAGCTGTGTTGGGGCCCTGTCAAGATTCTTTTCATGGGGCCCAAAATTCTTAGCAGCGCCCCTGGGAGACCCATCCAACCAGGTATAGCGAATGTGGTTTATTTGGCGATGCCCTTCATATTGTGTTGTGTACTGCCCCACCTGTCGCAAGCAGGTATGGCCATTGTTTTTATTATTTAGTCAATTATCCATGAGATGTTTGAGTTTATAAAAAAATGGGAACGGCAACCTATCCTTTTTCTTAATTATCCTTTTTTTTTGCCTTCTAATTTTGGGATATCCATTAGCGATTCTGGCCTTAACTCATCAAAACGTCTCCCGGCAGGTTCGGAAACTTCATATGGTTTCGCTCAATTTTTTTCTCAAGTACGGTAATTCCACTGGCCACTGGAAGCCTATGGAGACTTCATATTTGAGGTGTTTTACCCTTTTACAAATTGTTTTATTTTTATAGAAATGCAGTTCATGAACACACCCGTTGCTGCGCTTCCTGTATAACAAATGGCCTGGTCAGGATGTTGTAGCCAATATGTAAACCACCATTAAACCTCACTCTGTTGCTAAAAGCATTCCGGTGAGTCAAAATAAACAGGCAGAAAACCATTCCATTCTGACTGGGTGCATTGAACTGGAGAAATCCTTCTGTGACATTTCGGAATATGCATTTAAGGGAGCAGTATGGGTTCGTCAAATGGATGCCTAATACAGTTTCTGCATACAGGGCAGCTGACAAGGGGGGACAACCGGGTATGTTGTCCCGGGCCCAGTCCTGAGGGGGGCCCAAAATGTGGAGGGGGCCCAAAATGTTTGTTTTTGCACAGTAATATTTTTTAGCGGGGGGCTCTAAATGTGGAGTTTGTCCCGGGCCCAGAGATTCCTGTCAGCAGCCCTGTCTGCATAACACAACACAGCCTCGCATTTGCAAAAAAAAATGCTGCAAAATGCACTACGTGATGAATTTAATCACTCTGCAAGTTTTTGTATGTCTATGATTTTAAGTTAAAACTACTGAAATGTTGCCTGGAAGCCCCAGCACAAGGCAGCGCAAATTGGCACAGCAAGGACAGATCTACTTTACCCCATCACTCTCCATCGAATCCTTGTGCACAGATCAGGTGCCAGTGAGTTCAATTGCAGACGTATAGCTGTTAAGTGTAATGCTCCCACGCATGAGTTGAGGAAAGGCTTCAGCGTTTCGTGGTTGGATGAACCATTTGTATTAACCATGATGATAAATACAAAGAATATTGCACATCCAATTGTATAGGTGCAGGCCAGAAAAATTTAGCTATAAAAAGGCAAATGTATGCAACTCTAATGCTCCTGTGTAATTTCATTATAAAACGTGCAGATAGACAGACAACGTTTTAATCCGACAGGGAGCTTCGTCAGTTCATGGGAAAGTTGCATTGCAAGATTTCCGGGGTGCTGTCAAGCAAATATGTCCCTGAAAATTGTATACCAAGTCATGTATGTGCCACTGTGTTCCCATGTCATCACCACTGGTTTTTGATCTTGGAATTTTATGGCTGACTGACGTATGATTGTGATTCTACTCTTGAATTACCACATGTAAACACGTTAAATATCCAACTGAAAAAAGCTATATATACTCTAAACATTCCATGATTGTAGGACAGAGAAATTGTATTCAACGTTGCTTATGAAGTTTCTGGAAGGTTCTGTTTTGAAGATGTGGTTTTCACCACAAAAAAGATTTACAATGTTAGTCCCTATAGATACAGTGCGTTTAAATAAATAATTCAGACTCTTGTCCAATTCTCTCATATTATTGTTTATATTATTAAACATGGTACATTGAAATGTTGTTCTGTTTGATATGATATTGATTCTATGTTGGGGTAGACTTGTTTATATTATATTTAGAAGAATAAACTTCTGAAATGTGTTGATTGTATAAGGACACTGAGAAGCCACATGGAGGCCACCAGCTGTAAGTTGGGAAAAGGTTTTATGTTCCAATAAGACAAAGATAGATTGTAGTTGTTAAAAGACTTAATTGATGGACCAAATGATTGAAATGCTGTTTCGCAGTTGCTGTACAAACCTCGTAAAGCACTCATACTATAGACACTCTGAGCCAATTAATATAAAAGTTGCTGGTGTGTATTTTTCTTTTTGATCTGTTCACACAAATGTGTGTTTCAAAAGCTTCTATCAAACATGCAAACTCACTAGCAGAGTCCAAAACACAGTCTGCTGCCTAATCAAACCCTTTGACCTTTTAATGACTAGTTATGGTGAATGGTTAGAAATGAACTCCCCTTACCAGGTAGATTAGGTCTTAACTGTGAACTTCCAAAAACGGTTGAACCCAGCAGAGTGCTCTTTACTCTTACATTCACCTACCTCTACACGTCAACAATATAACAGCATTGTTTCCTCCCCTATCCTGTTGCCCCATGTGATCCAGAGGTGTCAGAAATAAAAAATAAATTACTTTTTATGGGCGCAGTTGAGTTCACAAGTCTGGGAAATTGCTAATTGAGACCAAAATGAACAGTAGGGAGAGTTCATAAGTAATCAGTGATCTATGAAAATAATACCAAGAGTAAAACAAGGATTATATGGGGTGAATAGGTAGTAATGAACTCCCATTACCATCATTTGGGTTTTATTTAGGGACTTCCCAAAACGAGTGAACCCAGCCGAGTACTTTTACTTTTGCCACCTCTGGATAACCTGCAGTCCTCTGAGGACCACCAACAAATAATGTACCCACAAAGCAGCAATCCCATTCCCCCACAAATGTTTTTAAATATAAAACTCTTGCCTTTTGTTACTTCTCACAAAGTAGCCATGTTCAGATATTGTAGTTCAGGGGGAAGTCCAGTACAGTAGGTGAATGTGTGATCCTTCTGCAAGTACAGACATTGCTCGTATGCATATTGAAAGTGAATCAGATCAGAATGATGTGCAAGTACACACACCACACACACACACTTGTTTTGTTCTCCATGTCGGAAACCGAAACTCCAAAATTCATGTTTCCTCTAGCCCTAAATCTATGCCGAACCTCAATAAATTGTTTGCCTTAACGTAGCCTAGCCCTAATGCCTGATACTGAACATAACCTGTAATACCTAGCCCTAAAATTAACAATTCTAACTTGTATGTATCCCTAAACCTAAGTAACCAGTAAATTGGAAATCCCAAATAAAAAGTACTTAGACAATTTGTCAGGATTTACTATCTTTGCGGAGACTTTGGGTTCTCACATATACACACGGACCTGTAACAAACACACACAAACACACTACTGGCGTACCCCGATTTGTCCCTGAGCCAAGTCACAATGATGTAAGCTTTATCTCATCTCTCGGAATAGCCTATAGGGAAGCTTTCATTTGTTACTGACAAACAACCAAACATGACTAGTGGAGCTCGCCAACCGTTAGGACAATGATAAATACATCTGGCATGGTTCACTCATCTCATCCGGGTAGTCATGGAAAATCCTCGGGTCTTCTTCCCACCCAGGGCTTTATTTAAACAAGCTTACTCATAATTCAGTCTAAGGTTTCACAGGCCAGAGTCAAATAGACGAGCCTCACTACTGGAAGCCCGGAGCAGTAAGTACCACTTAAAGATCAAAGATAACGTTTTAATGTTAAGACAGCGTAATGGGGGTTTCACTTAGTGTTGATGAAAGAATGTTGATTGTTTTCTGTCGCTAGGCTACAAACAGCAGTAATTACTACAGTCCCAGATAAGAGCTGATGTTTTTTTTCATACAGTCACCAATTTAATCTGCATTTCAGTCAATTGAAGTCATGTGGGTTAAGTGCCTTCAGTAGGCATTTTCTTTCCTTCAATCTGATAAGCATGTAAATTCTGCTCTTTAAAAAATAGTTTCATTCCTAAGAAAGGGAACTAACAAAAGGGTCACTTCAAAAATAGGGCTTATTATTATTTCTCCCCCCCATTTTCTCCCCTTCCAATTCTTCTTTTGTAGATAATGTGACTCATCTATCCTAAATACCGGGCAGCGCTATGCCAATTTCGGCTGCCTAATGCTAGAGGCCCGGGCAAAGTCGGAGAAGCCATAGTCAGGGCGTAGTTTGTCCTTCAAGGCAGTAACTTAGCACATTATGCCAAATGTAGGAATTCTGAAAGAAGCTCATAATGGTGTTCACAGCAAAGCAACTGACCTCACAGGTGAAACGCATGCTGACAACATGACTCCAAACTATATACAGGCTATGCTCCAAACAGTGGCAACCAAATTCAGAACAGCCTCTTTCAAACCACTATCTCCAAATCATATGAAAAACATTTTGGAAAAAACCCACATTGCTCAGTGTATTGGTCATTTGTAGGTGTAGGACAGCACCAGCCCCAGGCGTTAGCGAACTAAGTGGCTGCTTGGGGCCCTGTAGCCACCAGGGGGCCCCCAATCAAGTGCACAGGTGACTCCGCATGGTAGGAGGGGGCCCTCAAATCAAATTCTGCATAGGGCCCCCAAAAGGCTCGGGCCGGCACTGGTTTAGGAACACTGTTGGCAAACAAGAAACACAGCAACTTCATAATGTACAGTCACATGGGTTTAGGCGGTGTAGAGGCGTAATGTACAGTCACATGGGTTTAGGCGGTGTAGAGGAGAGACACTCACAGACAGAGAGATGGTGGTTGTTTGAATATTTTAGTAGATCCAGGAGACTGTTTCATACCGTTTGGTTGCAGGTGAAACAAGCAGTCGGTCGCACGATAATACCTATACAGTTTACTAATGCTGCCTGCCCTGGCTGCCTGTCCACGGGTACATCGGCCTGCCTGTAAGGCCCATTGCCCCCTCAAAAAAATACTTGGGGAGGCCCCAGTCCTCATAGTCCAACTCCTCTTCATCCTCCTCATCAGAGGAGAAGAGGCCCAGCTCCTCCTTGAAATGGGGGTATACCCAGGCCTTTGGTGAGGTGGTTTCTTTTGGCTGGAAATATCCCCCATAGGGCCACATAGGAGTAGTGTACCCAAAGTACCGGTACAACCTCTCCTTTTCCTCCTCTGGGGTTTCTGCCTGTGAGCTTGTTAAGTCCTTGTTAAGTCCTTGTTAAGTCCTTGTTAAGTCCTTGTTAAGTCCTTGTTAAGTCCTTGTTAAGTCCTTGTTAAGTCCTTGTTAAGTCCTTGTTAAGTCCTTGTTAAGTCCTTGTTAAGTCCTTGTTAAGTCCTTGTTGTGGTCGGTCATTTTGTCACGTGGGTTTAGCCGGTGTAGAGGAGAGAGACTTACAGGCAGAGAGATGGTGGTTTATTTCAGTAGATCCAGATCTCATTCCATTTGGTTGCAGGTGAAACAAAGCAGTCGGTCGCACAACTATAATACCTATACAGTTTATGACATGCTCTTAGCAGTGGCACGGACACTAACTAATATATAAGTATAGAGGGTACGCATTAAGGACCGAAACTACCCACACTCTTTTCACAACAAACAATATTAAGATAGCTCCTGGATATGAACGATGTGTACTCACGTAACTTCAAAACACAGTATTCATCAATGACCGACAGCTGTCTCCAGTCAAGCAGCCCTTTTGTACCCTAGCTCAAACTACTCATGGAACCAAGCTGAACACTAATCAAACCGATCCACAATACACCAACACAACCTAACCTAACACTAACCAGGAACTGCTTGACTGGAGGAGCCGTCACTAGTCTTTAAAGGTATATACATACATTTTAAAGGACAAAACCAAACCACCATGCATTGCATTGAAACGTATATACAACTTAAATGATAAAATAATATATAAATGAGTCCATTCTCAGTTCATGTCCTGTAAACGCCAGCCCTCACTGGGCTGGGCGTGACATGTACTACCACACACTTTACTGCCTGGCCAAAGCATATACAGATTAATGAAGTAGTTTTAGTTTAGTTTAACCGTTATTTTACCAGGCAAGTTGACTGAGAACACCTTCTCATTTTCAGCAACGGCCTGGGGGAAGGGAGGGAGAGGGGAAAAAATGAGCCAATTGAGAGACAGGGATGATTCGGTTGCCATGATGGTATGAGGGCCAGATTGGAAATTTGTCCAGGACACCGGGGTTAACACCCCTACTCTTGTGAATAGTTCCATGGTATCTTTAGTGACCACAGAGGGTCAGGACAACTGGTTTAAAGTCTCATCCGAAATACGGCACCCTATGCAGGGCAGATGTCCCCATTACTGCCCTGGGGTATTGGGAATGATCTTTAGACCAGAGGGAAGAGTGCCCCCTACTGGCCCTCCAACACCACTTACAGCAGCACTGTTCCCCCATCCAGGGACTAACCAGGCCCAACCCTGCATAGCTTCAGAAGCAAGCCAGCAGTGCAATACAGGGCTCTATGCTGCTGGCAAGTAAATTATGTTAAATAACTGAGTAACTATATTGTACAACAAATATATATTACTGGTCTTATAAACTGTTAATTGAAGTACTATGGCTGTCAATTTTAGGGTAAGGTAACTAGCCTGCACTGTAAAATTTTTTGAAAAAACAGTTAAAAGTACTGGTAATTTGCTGCCAGTACATTTTCTATTATTTTACTTTATTTCCTTTAAGACAATAACGGAAAATACTTTGTGAACACAGTAAATGTCCGTTAACACACAGATCTGATATTACTTTTAACGAACATCTACTATGTTTATAATGTATTTTCTATTCTTGTCTTGAAGGAAATGTCCGTAAAATAATAGAAAAAATTATTGGCAGCAAATTACCAGTACTTTTTACTGTTTTTTCACAGATTTTATATACAGTGTGCTGGGGTAACTGACCCCCCCCCCTTTATTTCACATAATGCCCACATAATGCCCATCTATATATTTGTTTTTAAGTCACACTAGGAAAGCCTTAAGATAAAAATCTAGTTAATACTAGCTAGTTATGCTAACTAGCAATCTTAGTTGGAGGAAGAGAACAGAAGAGGCAGGCTGAGACTGTGCAGTACTTACAACCTTGGTAGTCGGGTAACTAGCCCCCCCTCCATTTTCTAAAATAACAACATTTCATTTTAATGTAATCTAAGTGTGAAATCTAGACATTTACTGCCCTTCATAATTCATTCGCCTATGCTTGGCTATGATCCATATACAATATTTCCTCTGAAATTAGCTTTTTCGTGTCAGCAATTAGAGATTGTTCATGGGGGGAGGGGGCAGTTACCCCACAATAACTCACCTGTTGTAGAAACCATTATCCTGTTTCCAATGAAATGGTAGAAAGGCCCCCCTTCGTACCCCTCCCCGCACACACGCCAAAGGAATGGGTGACTGGCACTGTCCGCAGAACATCTGTGGTCATTCTCCAACTAGAGAGGGGGGAGCAGTTTATGGTCCCTGAGAGGAGGGGATTTTTCTCAGCTGGGATTTTTGCTATCTGTTGCTGGGAAAAGTGCTGAGTCATGCTACTGAGGTCAGAAGAGCGATTTGGGAAGGGGTCTCAACCAAGGACCAAGGGGGAGGGATTTGTGGTTGAGGTTGGATTTTTGTGGTTGAGGTTGTCTGCGGCAAGTTCTTACGGGTTTGACGTTGTTTGAGTCAGATCTTAAAGGGGCAGTGTGTAGAATTTTGTGCAATGAGAACAGAACTTTCTCTTTCAGCGTCCAGCTTACAAAAGCTATAAGAATCTATATGTCTTGATCAGGACAAGCGATTTGGATGGGATAACGCCATGCTAATTTTGCCATTTGAACAGGAATTCCTTGAGGAAAGGTGGATTTTGAAGGGATGTTTATTATTCTAAATGGTTGTACGGATATAAAGCCAAGGCTAGGGAAACAGGCATGTAAGAGGGGACGGATAGGAAGAGCACTGATAGTGGCCAAGCCGGGACTTGAACGCCCTGTTGCCGTGGTCCAGATTTGGGATCTTAGACTGCTACGGCGTCTGGCATGCGTTTCCACAGTGTTTGTCAATATGCTGGTCTGTCTTTGATTAAAAATTACGTGTAGCATACACCAAATAAAGCTACTTACTTGTACACTAATTAATGAATTGGAACGTGTAGGTGACATTAAAAGTCTCTAGATTTCTACCTGAGGCAGATTGATCCAATTAATACATAGGAGACTGAGGGGTGTTTTGAATAGATAGAGATATTTATTGGAGGTATTCAGGAAAATAACAATAAGAAATATTGCACAATTCACATACAATTGAACACCCTCAACTTGTGAAAGTTGATATTATAGATATTAGGGTGCACCCTCCCAAATTATGCTTCAATTGAATCTTTACAGATGATAATACACACAGTACAATTATCCCCAGGCCACGTCGCATGTACAATTCACACCATACACTATATGATACTAAACTAATGATGCAGTGCTATCATTGGCTGCTAACAAAATTAGATCTAATATTACATTATTTAAAGGTGTCATTTGTAGAATTTGAGCCATAAAAATGGAACAAATTTTTCTTTCATGTGACATGATTACAAACGCTTTATAAACGGTATTTCATGATAGTTAAAAAATCCTAATAAGGATGTATATATATGATTAGTTTCCCAACACTAAGCAGTTCTTTACAGACTAAATCATTGGCATAGCGCTGCTCGGCATTTGGGTTAGATAAATCGGATTATCTATCCTGCCTCGTCACTCTCCAAGCAACTCCTTGTGTCCAGATCGGGCTCCTGTAAATTAAATCACGGAAGCATAGTTGGTGAACGTAATCATCCAGTGCATGACCTGACTCAAGGCATCCATGTTGGATTAGCAGTGTGAAAAGAATAGGTGGCTGGGTGACATGTGGTTGGATGAACCATGTGAGCGCCCCTCGCCATCCCACAGATCTGTCCAAGGAGTTGCGGAGCTCAGACAAGGCAGGGTTAGTGGGAATTGGGAAGGGAGGAAAATGGGGAATACATAAAAATGTATATTACTGAGCCAATATTAACTTTATAGTTATCCTGGGTTACAGACACATTGTAATTTTCTTTTCAGTAAATGCATTTTTTACAGCATTTGTAAGCTGGTCACAGCTCACAATCTACAAATAACACCTTTAACAGGTCATGTCGAGTTGAATCTACACAGGACGTTCAATGAATACCAGGCTATCTTAGCCAGGAGACGCATTTGGACAACTATTACCTGGGCAAAAATTGCAAATGGCAATTGAGAAGCTCCAGTTTAAAACCAATGAAACCTGTGATCTTTAAAGACACTTAGCTGTTAAGTTCTTAGATGGTTCCAAGAATTTGGAAGCAGCTGATTCAGCCAGGCTCTCGTTAGCAGAGGAGGGTTAATTACTTTGACCAAGCAGCCTTTAGTAGCACAAGTTTAGATCGCTGCCGTTCATTTTCCTTGCCACAATCGGTAATTTAGCATAGTGTAAAACAGACCAATGCAATAATTGTCTATGGCAAGAGTGACGTGTAGTTACTGTACATGTGTTTAAACAAATGAGTGGAAAACATGAAGGCTCTGGTCATGCCTTATTCACCCAGTAAAGTTCCCTCCATCGTGAGTGCGACGACAACCAAAGCTGTGCTTAGAAGTATCAGTCGTCAGTCTTTCTAGGCTTGACTCAGTTCATCAAATCTCCAGGCAAAATGTAAAATAAAGATATTATTCTTGAAAACCCTGATGACAACACAAGAAGCCTTAAGGGCTTGCATCTCCTGTTGGCTAAGAGCCATTTTTTTAAGGCCTCAGTGGTAATATGACAGACTATATTAGACTCCCAGAAGCACTATTTTAGAAGTGAGTAGGGCTTAGTGCCCAGGCTGGTGCCAGGGTGGGGAGCAGGAGCCCAGTGAGGAGATTTTTCCGGATGCCCCATTACTGCATGGTGGGAAGTGTTACATCCTTGGCGTCATATGGGCTCACTCCCAAAAAGCCCCCTATTTCCTACATAGCAGGGTTGGGAGTGATTTTCATTAAACGTTCAGTCAGTTCAAGAACTACGCAAAATGTTGGTTTACTGTCTGAATTGGCTGGATTGAAACTATGGAAGTAACCCAAATCCTGCAATATGGTCGTTGCATGGGTTTTGATCGTATTCCAAGGGCCCGGGCCAAAAGAAGTGTACTACGTCAGGGTAGAAGGTGCCATTTGGGACATAATCATTCCTTGGCCCAATAGACTCATGGACTGACCTTGATTTTACATGATGAGCCATAATAATAGTTAACAAGACAAACAAGCACATCTGCTATACTGAATGGAAAAACATTTTGTTTTAGTGTAAATATTTTCTGTCTGTTGAAGCTGTAATAGAGCTTTTAGTGCCGATTTATTAGGTCAGTAAGATCTTTATGAACCATTAGTTCATTTTTAAACCATTCAATGGAGTCTCTGGATTATGACCTAAATCAATGTCATTAATCAATTTAAAAATACTTTACGTCAGAGCTCTTTTTCATTTATTGACAGTGATTTGATGGTTTAACCACTGTGTCTTTTACCCTCAAATCTGAGATATGAGGCATTTGAACAATGTAAGTTCAACAAACGGGTCTGAATCCATGGCTTCTTTTAAATCCCAGTGAACATACAGCCTTCTTGACAATGTGGTTTCAATCAAACTGCTATAAATCTCTCCAGCAGCTGGCTAAAACTGTTTGGCAGATCATCAACTTTGAAGAGGGGAAAAATAGAATAAAAATGTTAGTGAGGGAGACAAGCTAATATTATTATTTTTAAGTATATATGGAGACCAAAGAAAACGATCAACCTACATGTCTGGGATTTGGTTGTGGTCCGCCGATCTTCCCCAAATATATTTTCTCCAATCGTTTGATTCTGTCGTGAACATTTCCAATTTCCCAGGGTTAACAGTAATGACCTGTCAGAAATTAAAAGCGCACTCAAGCTCTATCTAGTTCCGTTTGGCTTTGCAGCTAGCCGTATCTGACTTAAATCATGCAGATTTATATTTTACATCGATATTTTTTGTATTTTAAAAGCACAAACTTTAACCCGGTGTGACTTCAAAGTTATTGCATACACTGTAGGTGAGCCAATCACATCACAGTTATGGCTATTTTCCCCAAACAGATGTGAATACAGTATGTGCAAAATTAGCTAAGGGTGCGATAAATGCAATAGTCATAAACGGGCTAAAAGAGAGACTGCGGTCACGCCATCTGTGCTTCGGAGATGCGCGGTCACGCCATCTACGCTTAAAAATGTATTGCGCGTCTACACGAGGTTATGCGGTAGGCTAAAGCGGAGCTGCCAACTCTCCGCGAGACACACGCATTTGATTAGTTTCACACGCTCACACAGCAATCAATGTGAAAACCAATCAAATGCGTGTGTCACGAGGGCTATGCTTGAGAGTTGGCAGCTATGCTATGGGATATTATATATAGTTTATATATATAAGTCATGACCAATACTGTTTACCTTGCTATATAGGTATGTTTGATAAATTCATAAAAAAATCAAATCAAATTGTTTTCTGCAAACTCTGCCTGATTCTTATTCTATGTGTCCCTGAGTCCCACTGGGGGGAGTTTCATGTTGTTCTACTGTTTCATTATGTAATAATTGCATGCCAAAGTCATGACATATACTGTTTACCTTGCTATATAGACATTTGATAAATTCATAAAAAAATAAAATCAAATTGTTTTCTGCAAACTCCACCTGATTCTTATTCTACGTGTCCCTGAGTCCCACTGGGGGGAGTTTCATGCTGTTCTACTGTTTCATTTTGTAATAATTGCATGCCAAAGTCATGACACATACTGTTTACCTTGCTATATAGGTATGTTTGATAAATTCATAAAAAAATCAAATCAAATTGTTTTCTGCAAACTCCGCCTGATTCTTATTCTATGTGTCCTTTAGTCCCACTGGGGGGAGTTTCATGCTGTTGTACTGTTTCATTCTTTAATAATTGCATGCCAAAGTCATGACCAATACTGTTTACCTTGCTATATAGACATATTTGATAAATTCATAAAAAAATAAAATCAAATTGTTTTCTGCAAACTCCACCTGATTCTTATTCTATGTGTCCCTGAGTCCCACTGGGGGGAGTTTCATGTTGTTCTACTGTTTCATTTTGTAATAATTGCATGCCAAAGTCA
>JACXGM010018594.1:0-11124 GCA_016801145.1 Umbra pygmaea | reverse complement strand
TTTTGCTCTTTATTTAGCCACTGTCACATGGGGTCACATAGCTCAGTGGTTAAGGTTGCCAGTTCGATTCCCTGTTCCTAATGTCATTGTGTCCTTGGACAAGGCACTTTATCCTAAGTTGCTCTAGGGAGAAAGGACCCACACAACACTGAAATGTTAAGTTGAAAAGGAGTGTTCAGTCGTAAATTGTTTTCTGCTCACAGTTTGTGTCTGTATTTACTTTTCATGCTTGTGAGGGCTGAGAACACACTCTCGCATAGATCCGTGGTCGCAACCGGCTTTTTAGCAGCGCAAGTTGCCACCACAGAATACTCACACCCAAACCAGAAATCTCACAGTGGCTTCCGATCAAAGGTACACTGTAGAATTCTGCAGAGTGAAAAGACTACTTTCTCTTTCAGTGAGCAACTTCCAAAAGCTGTAGAATTTAATGATATTTTAAATATCGGAAAAGGCAGTTTAGATGGGACAATTATTTTATACAGTGCATATTTTGCAATTTCAACATGATACTGCAGCTCAGGCTGTATATCTCACTGACTAGTCCTGCTAAACACTATACACCTCAACAAATTTGTAATTTCTTTCAAATAACTCAACACACAGCCATTAAGGTCTAAACCGCTGGCAACAAAAGTGAGTTCACCCCTAAGTGAAAATGTCCAAATTCGGCCCAATTAGCCATTTTCTTCCCCCGGTGTCATGTGACTCATTATTTTTACAAGGTCTCAGGTGTGAATGGGGAGCAGGTGTGTTAAATTTGATGTTATTGCTCTCACACTCCCTCATACTGGTCACTGGAAGTTCAACATGGCACCTAATAGCAAAGAACCCTCTGAGGATCTGAAAAAAATAATTGTTGCTCTACATAAAGATGGCCTAGGCTGTAAGAAGATTGCCAAGACCCGAAACTGATCTGCAGCATGGTGGCCAAGACCATACAGTGGTTTAACAGGACAGGTTCCACTCAGAACAGGCCTCGCCATGGTCTACTAAAGAAGTTGAGTGTACGTGCTCATCGTCATATCCAGAGGTTGTCTTTGGGAAATAGACATATGAGTGCTTCCAGCATTGCGGCAGAGGTTGAAGGGGTGGGGGGTCAGCCTGTCAGTACTCAGACCATACGCAGCATACTGCATCAAATTGGTCTGCATGGCTATCGTCCAAGAAGGAAGCCTCTTCTAAAGATGATGCACAAGAAAGCCCTCAAACAGTTTGCTGAAGAAAAGCTGACTAAAGACATGGATTACTGGAACCATGTCCTGTAGTCTGATGAGACCAAGAAACCTATTTCAACAAGATGAGGAGTACAAAGACAAGTGTGTCTTGCCTACAGTCAAGCATGGTGGTGGGAGTGTCATGGTCTGGGCCTGCATGAGTGCTGCCGTCACTGGGGAGCTACAGATTATTGAGTGAACCATGAATGCCAAAATGTACTGTGAGATACTAAAGCAGAGCAGGATCCCCTCCCTTCAGTAAATGGGCCACAGGGCAGTATTCCAACATGATAACGACCCCAAACACACCTCCAAGATGACCACTGCCTTGCTAAAGTAGCTGAGGGTGAAGGTGACGGACTGGCCAAGCATGTCTTTAGACCTAAACCCTATTCAGCATCTGTGGGGCATCCTCAAACGGAAGGTGGAGGAGCGCAAGGTCTCTAACATCCACCTGCTCCATGATGTTGTCATAGAGGAGTGGAAGAGGACTTCAGTGGCAACCTGTGAAGCTCTGGTGAACTCCATGCCCAAGAGGGTTAAGGTAGTGCTGGAAAATAATGGTGGCCACACAAAATATTGACACTTTGGGCCCAATTTTGACATTTTCACTTAGGGCAGGGCTCAATATTGCAAGTATTTCACAAGTATTTGCTCCTAAAAATCGACGTGAGAAAAGGAAAAATGATTTTCGAGCACAGTGTGCAAGTAAAGATTACATCCTACCATAATGCATTTTCTGCCCGCTTCTAATTGTCACAAAAACTACAATTCCTACATTCCACAAGGAGTCAGGCGCCAACTGCAGTAGTTTTCTGTGATGACGCAGTGCAGTCAAAGTGAGAGAAAGGTGGGAAAAACACTGTATAATTTCTGTGTTACTTGAACATTTTTCAATGTGCTCCTAAACTTCGTCATGTGCTCTGACAGTTTTTTATTTAGGAGTACATGTATTCCTTTGGAAAAAAGTTAGCGTAGAGCCCTTACTTAGGGGTTTACTCACTTCTGTTGCCAGCAGTTTAGACCTTTATGGCTGTGTGTTGAGTTTATTTGAAAGGACCGCAAATGTACACTGTTATACAAGCTGTACACTCACTACTTTAGAATGTGCCAAATTTTCATTTCTTCTGTGTGTCACATGAAAGTTACAATCAAATATTTACTAAAATGTGAGGGGTGTACTCACTTTTGTGAGATACTGTATATAAGCTAGTTAACCTAGATAGTGTATTTCAGATTTAATAGTGCCTGACTCAGAGTAGTAAGGGGATGTTTAGCAGAGTTAAGCAGAAAAGCAGATGTTGGTTGATATGCAGAAAATGTGAGTTCTCGGAAACAAAGCAGCGAACCTTCCCTGACGTTAAACTAGAATCCTAATATAATATGTGTGAGAAGATGATAATTTTTCTTTTTTAAATATAAGTTTCATGCTAGCTACTTAGGAACTTACCCTGGCTCTGCAGTCTAGGTCTTTTATGTGCTGCAATGCACAACATATTGTCTGTCTGTCACCCCAACGTTTTTTTTTATCTAATTAGAGGATGTGCATCTCCAAAAGGAATATTGGCAATAATCGCTGTACAAATGCACTGATTATTGATTATTTTAAAAACTCATTAGCCGTAAGTAATTTGCCAGGCCCATTGATCTGTCGACCTCTTCTTTAATTCACTTTTCACAAAACCACTCATTGCAATTTCAATGAGAATCTCTTATTCAGGTTTTGTTACGTCAGTCACTGCCGGCTGGACATAAGATTTATGTCTACATTGTCCATATCGGGGAATTACGGGTACCTCACCAAGGTGCATAATACAGTTTGACTGGCCCACCATGTCTGTTGAATTCCACATACGGCAAGGAACGTTAATCTGTCCAATAATGTAAATTATTTTCACAAAACGCCAAAGCTTTAGCTTGTATGGAAGATTATGTAAGCGATGCGGGTATGTGAGTTTATCGATAATGTTTTTATATTATATTACTGAGGTAACTTATCCGAACACTAGATGATGATTATTTTCTCCAGTGACTGGGCTATTCAGGTGAGAATAAAACCATATACGTCAGTTTGAATATTGAAATACATTTTGAAATACAATTTTTTTTCGCTTACTCCCGAAAGTCAATGTGTGTACCCCAGCTGAATTCAAATATTACCCTATGATTTTCGGAGCCTTTGAGTTTCTGTTCTACCAGATTTGCGACCAGGGTTCTAAACTCTTTAGAGTGGCTATCTAAATCGAGCCTTGCAATCTATCCATACAAGTAAAGGAGTCTGTTTGCGTCCATCTCTGAGTTCATGCCATTCTAGTTATTCCAGTTTTAACAGCGTACTCTGTGTTTGGGTTATTCCGTTTGCCGATCAGAATGATTTTTCATGAATGTACCAGTGTTGATGGAATGGTTTTGTAAAACAACAGTGTAATCTTTTCTCCAGGACCGCAGCAGCTCATTGGGGAAGCTGGAGCCCATCTCCCCTGTCAGCCCAGCCCAGATGGACCCTGATCTGGACTTAGTGCCGGCTCGCTTTTCTAAGGAGGAGCTCATCCAGAACATGGACCGTGTAGACCGAGAGATTACCATGGTGGAGCAGCAGATCAGCAAGCTACGCAAGAAACAGGTACAGGTACCGTACAACCATGGGTTTAACTTTACTATACTGGGATTGGTGCTTGTGGGGGCTTGTCTTTGCATGTGCCGGAAAACTGTCGTTCATTTTGAACAGTCAAGCATCTACAGTAGAGATTTCTCTTGCAAGGGTGATCTAAGTTTGTCTGCAAGTCATGACTTCCTATTGAGCCTGGTATGTTTCTATGGCCCTGCATTGCCTATGGGGTTTGGATGTCAGCTTCCCTGACACGTCCAGCAGTGTTGTGTTTAATATGTTTCCACATGTGGTTGAGTCCTTTATCCTGGTCATGGTTTGGTTCACAAAGCCCAGCGTCCATCTATGGCTGTGAGGATGGTCGTGTAGTTAAGGCCCAGTCAGCAAACGGCGGAGCTCTGCTTCCAGGCATATGCCTTCTCTTCTCCTTTCACTTCCTCCTTTCATCTTTTCTTAGGAGAAAGTGGGTTAAAAATATAAAAGGCCATAAATAAGCTCACCCCGAGGGACAGGAGGATTATGGCGGAGGTTTTGCGACTGTTAAACCACTCGTATTCCTTCCCAGCCTCTTTCCTCCTGGCTGTCTGCCATGTCATGCTTTATAGAAGAGCTCAGCCCCCATTCGTACACCACCCCCCTACACCAGCACGTCTGACATATCCACCACCCAGCCCCCACCCGTACACCACCCCCGTACACAAGCACGTCTGACATCCCCCCCAACCCCTTCTCACGTCTCATCTTTGGCTGGAACTCAAGATGCTGCTTCATAAATCCAAGCCACCTGCAGCCCATGGCAGTGGTCCGCTGGGCGGGGGATGATTGAGAGAGTTGAGCTCTGCTACCTAGAAAAATAAATCAAGCCAACCCCCCACTTTTCCCTCAACACACTGCTTTTATGGATGTTTTCTTCTTTTTTTTGACGGTGAACTCCCTCCCCCACACCCCAGCGCTCCCATCCCCCCGACTCTTTCAGAGCATTAAAACATCTGGACCAATTAAGTGGTGTGGTAAAACTTTATTTAAAGAGCTCTGGCGTAGAGCGCTGCTGGAGCCCGCGTTGAGTGCAGCCTGTGTTGTGTCAGCCAGGATCTGGACGGCTGGTTTATTTTACTCTGCGGTGGGTTTGGGAAGAGAAGGAGGCTCTGGGAATGTGCTCCTCCCCGCATTCTTATCTGACCCGATAGGGGCACAGGATGATCCATCACACTCTAGTCTACTGTGGATCCTCTGGGGGAGAAGGGTCAGCTCTGCCCCTGCTGAGGCCCTGGCCCAGGCTCTTCTGTGGGGGTGGGGGAGTCCACGGGCTCTACCACAGATCATTTTCCAGCATAAACCCAGAGATGCAGCTCCACATCTCTTCATGCATTTTCCTCACACTTATTTATCCTGGTCATCGGAGACTCATCTACTTTCTTTTTTCCTGTTTCGTATTTACAATGACAGTTGGTGGTCACCTGACTTACCTGGAGGAATAATGTTAAAATAAAAATTAAATGTATTGTTAAATAACTAAATATCTGGTTATGCTGTAAGGCCATAATGTCATCATTATATTTCATGTGTTTCCAATTTACAGATGTACCTCATGTAATTTGATTACACTCATACTGCGTCAATGTATGGTACATTTAGTTGATGAAACATGAAATGGACTATTACAGATGCCTAGTGGAGCTAAACCGGATGAAATGCTATAGTCTGAAAACAAAGCCAGTTTCTACTGTACAATACTCAATTGCAACTTTTAGATATTACTCTACTCAAACAAACTGTTAAAGATTTTACGTGCATTCTATACATCAATAAACAAACGTGGGCGTGTATTCTTGCTCCATGACTGTCGTTCATTGTTGCTATGTTATGTACTGAATGTTTGTTAGGTGGATGTAAATGTATGTGTATAGTCGCATGTTATTTTGGACATATTGTTTATAGTTTAAAATAATCCTGACTGCTCAAACTACATTCAAAATGTATTTTTATAAGTCGTTATATTAACTCCAGAAGACCCCTGAAAGTGATGTACATTAGTTTTGTTTTCTGCAGAAATCTATACAGCGTAAATGGAGTAGTGGTTGAGTCACTTTCCCTTATGCAGGAGTTTGTTAGTTCAAAACCATAGTAGGCAAATCTGTTTTTGGACAGAGACTACCATTAAATGAATGTAATTATATTATTATGGAAATAATTTCTTAATTTAACTAATGCCTATTTGTATTATGTTAGTGATGACTGAATGAATTGCATGGAAATTCATATCCAACTTCGTCACTTTTTATTTGCAGTTTACTAATTATTTTCCTGTTTAAAAATGTTGATTTCTGCATGAACACAACCTCCCTTTGTATAGCCTATTACTGTTTTAAGAAAGCTGAGAAATATTGTCAAAAAGCTTTTCCACATCAAAATGCCAAATAATATCTATATATCGTTTTTATCACCTACCTCTAGCCTTAAGTATGCATTCACTAGACACTGCGAAATAATATGGTTTTAGGTTTTAAATGTAGACTGTAGAAATGTGCGCAACAAATATATTTAAAAAAAGGAAAAAGCCAGTTTAGATGGGACAATTATTTTGTAAGAAAGTAATTCAATTGTTAAAGCTCTACAATTAGTACCTTTAACTTCTCAATTTAGTTGTTTTAATGATAGGGAAATATGCTACTGTACATTAACCTTGTCAAATTCTAACAAAAGCTCTGGAAGAATTAATTTGCTCACTGATGCCACCTGGTGGCCACACATTTTTTTTCTTTTATAAATTCACACCGAACCTCAATTCAATTGACTGCGGTGTTAATCCATGCATACCACTCTAATGAACTCTTTAGACAAGCAACATCTGTAACTGGTAAAATAAGAAAACATGTTTTTTATAGATCAGTCTAATGAGAACTAGTGAGTTATAATCCCTGTTAAACCTAGCAAAATGTGATATATAATGACTATAGAAAATCATCATACCCCTTTGAAATCAAAACCCATTAAAAATACGTTTTTTGTTCCAGCTTTATTTACACATTCTGCCTTACCAACATTTAAGTAAAAAGTCAACACTTTGGAAATGTTCTTTTTTTTACCAGAATAACAGAGTTGGAAAAGAGATCAGTCCCATGAATTAATACTACGTAGAGCCACCTTTTACTTTAATTACAAGTCAAGTCATTTTATTTATAAAGCACATTTAAAAACAGCAGTTGCTGAACAAAGTGCTGTACTGTACTCAGGTAAGAGTACACACATATAACACAACAATATCAGACAGGAAAAATTACACAGTAAGATACAAATCTTCTTAAGCTGACTCAAATGCCAGAGAATAAAAATGGGTTTCAAGACTACATTTAAATGTCTCTGTGGTAGCAGAGGACCTGACGCTAATTGGTAGCGTATTCCACAGTCTCGGGGCCACAACTGATTACAGCCATCAGTCTGTTTGGGTATGTCTCTGTTAGCTTTGTGCACCTAGATTGGGGAGTATTTGCCCATTTTTCCTTGCAGAATTGTTTGAGTTCAGTCAAATTTTGTGGCGAGCACGATGGCTGCTGTCTTCAGGTCGATCCACAGATTTTCAATTAGATTTAGGTCAGGGCACTGACTTGGCCACTCAAGGACATTCACCTTCCTTAAGCCACTGCATAGTTTTTTTGGCAGTTTGTTTAGGGTCGTTGTTGTGCTGGAAGGTGAACCACCTGCCCATTTTCAGCTGTCTAGCAGAGGGCCACAGGTTTTCCACAAACAAAAATTCCCTTCAATCCTGACCAATTGCCCAGTCCCAGCTGAATTGAAACACTCCCACAACATAGTGTTGCCTACTTCTTAATAATTTTTCTGAACGGTACTCAGAGGGATAGTTAACGACTTTAAAATCTTTTTGAATCCTTCTCGTACTTTGTGCCTTTTCACAACTTTGTCCCAGAGCCCTTTGAAAGCACCTTTCCAACCATGGTGTATTCTTTGCGTTACCATGCACTACTAGTAATGGACTCATCATGGAACAGCCCATTCTTATGAAGTAATCAAAACCACTACAATTGATGTCAGGTGGAGGGCAATTAGCATGATGTGTGATCTGGTAAGTGACTGGTTGTACCTGAGTAAGTTTAAGGGGCTGATCACTTACCCGGTTTTTAATCACTGTTCAGAACTTTTGTAAATGTTATTTTTAATTTATTGTCAAGGGTTACAATGTGTAAATTCAGCTGGCATACCTTTCCAGAGTTTAATGTGACAAAAGTTGAGGATTTTGACAGGGTATGATGATTTTCTATAGTTCTTTGCAATGTTTCACTATTCATTGCTCATTCATTCATTTTTCATGTAGGCTTACACCATCTCAGCATTCTGATAAATGTTTAAATATCTCTATGACATGTGATATTTATCAATTTCTATGTTTCACCCCAATACAAAGTTTAGAGTGAAACAGGGTGTCACATGGCTCAGTGGTTAGTGAGACACACAAGTAGTTGGAAGGTTGCCGGTTCAGCTCTCTACTTTGCCACATGACGTTGTGTGCTTGAGCAAGGCACTTTATCCTACAATGCTCTAGGGGGATGTCCATGTATTAAATGTAAGTTGCTTTGGATAAGAGTGTCCGCTAAATCACAAAAATGTTAATTATTTTATTCAAATATGTTCACAAATTTCCCTTTTGTCCAGCTGAGATAATTAGTGAAATGATGAGGTGGGGTGAGCCTGTCAGAAACAGAACTTATTTGAAGTGAATGCACAAATCTTGTACAAAGAAAATAAATGGTTGAATACAGCAAAAGGCTACTATCATGTTGTGCCATTAGGATTTCTTGGGATTATTATGCGTTCATACCTTGTCATTGCTTTAAATATATACGCTCTGTCCTGGGGCCTGTTCTCCTGTGCTTTTCATCACCAAAATAGTGCGTAAAGAATTGCAAAGCAAGGCATTCTATTACAGGATGGGTGGGTTTGCTAACAAAAGGGGTTTGTCTCCTCAATTGTCTGGCATGGGGCCCTGCTGGCTGGCTTGTTTACCTCATGTTGTGGTAACTCTGATTAACTAGACCCAGGGGACTTAAAGGAAACTTATGGTGGCCGAGTTGGGAATTAAGTGCTGAGGTGTTTTAGTTACTGTCGTGTCAGACCCATGATCAGCACAATGATTTTGAGCTGTTTAGGAGTCTGGAGTGTTCCATCTAATAGGACAGTTAGGGCCATCACTGCTGGAGGTGATGATGACAGGCAGGGGGAGGAGCCATATAATGCATGGGTAAGCTGTCTCTATGGAAACAGTGAAGCAGGTTCAGGTCTGTTGCCTTTGTTATCTGTCTACTCAGCTTGTTCTTACCTTCCAGTCTCATTCACAGGAATGTCTTGTCTGCACAGTGTCCTCCACCAACTGTGTGTTTGTGTGATCTGCAGCAACAGCTGGAGGAGGAGGCAGCGAAGCCCCAGGAGCCGGAGAGGTCCATGATCTCACCCCCACCCAGCGAGGCCAAGCACCGAAGCCTGGTGCAGATCATCTATGATGAGAACCGGGTCAGTACCGTCGCTCACACATTAACACAAGCACCGAAGCCTGGTGCAGATCATCTATGATGAGAACCGGGTCAGTACCGTCGCTCACACATAAACACAAGCAATGAAGCCTGGTGCAGATCATCAATAGCCGCTTTCCGACCAAGTAGTTACAGGAACGTAGTTATAGGAACAGTCCACTTCTAAACAGTTCTACTAACTACTCTCCTCCAAAACCGGTTTTGCTCTTTGCATTCGCACTGGTCAAGTGGCCATAGGAACTGGTAGGAGGGATAAGGCGTGACGCAAGCACCGCAACAGACTTTAGTGTAGCGCTACATACAACATTTCACAGTTTAATGTTTGTAACACTGGGTGTATAATTGGAGATAAGTGTGTAAATCATCTTATGTATGCGGATGATCGGGTTGTTTTCAGCCCAAGTAGTGCTGGGTTCCTACCGCGGCTTGCTGTTCTTTCAGATTACGAGGCTGAAAATTTTACAATTTTATAAAAAATAATGTGTGATGATAATGTCCTAATATCGGAGTTCGAACCGCGGCATTTAAAAACTAGACTGGATTCATAGAAATTGAGTAGCTACTTAACACAGAAACACAAAATACGAAGGCTCCCGCATGATATGTACTGTAGCATTATACGCAACAGACAAACGAAGCGACCGGTGTCATTTATAAATTAGACCAATCAACGTGGACCTAGGAAAAGGGAAAATGGAAAGACCCTGCTCTGGAGTAGGAGCTAAAAAGGTTATAGGAACGGCGGTGCGAGGAACTAAATAATCCTGCAATTTCTTCTATCGGAAAGCAAGAAAAAAAGGGTTATAGGAACGTTATGTTCTAGGAACTGCAAAAATCCCTGCGGTCGGAAAGCGGCTTATGATGAGAACCCAGTCAGTACTGTCACTCACACATGCACCAAAGCCTGGTGCAAATCATCTATGATGAGAACCAGGTCAATACCGTTGCTCACACATAAACACAAGCACCGAATCCTGGTGCAGATCATCTATGATGAGAACCAGGTCAATACCGTTGCTCACACATCAACGCAAGCACCGAAGCCTGGTGCAGATCATTTATGTGAACCGTGTTAGAACCGTCACTCTCAAAAATATCACATTGAAAAAAGTATGCTTTTTATTAATCGATGGAAATAGCAGTTGATGTACTCCAGCATACTTCCTGACTAATAAATCCTCTTCTTTGAGTTGTCTTTTCTCATCTTGGTTGGTTCATGTCAGCATTTCTGATTTGCTATCTCCAAGGGAGAGTGTCGCCATTCAATAGGTGCATTTCCTATTTATACAATAGTTGAATGATACCCCCTGTCAACAATGTCAGTGTTGTGTTGGTATATTTATGTCTGAACATTTCTTACTGGAAACCCATTTCTGGTAACACAAACACTCACTCATTTACTCATTCACCTTAATATACTTGGCAGGATTTTAAAGAGACAAAAATATTCCAATTCAAAATCTAATCTAACCCTAAAACTATACCTAACCCTAAATGTAACCCCAAAACCATAATTTTAACTTTACCACTAACCTTAGTCCGAAGGCTAAAAAAGTCACCACTTCATTTATTTTGGGCTTAGAATTTGTCTGAGAACTTCTGCACCACAAGACACACACATAAACACAACACACAGACACACACATAAACACAACACACAGACGCACACATAAACACAACACACAGACGCACACATAAACACAACACACAGACGCACACATAAACACAACACACAGACGCACACATAAACACAACA
>JACXGM010018593.1:0-18924 GCA_016801145.1 Umbra pygmaea | reverse complement strand
GAGAGAGAGAGAGAGAGAGAGAGAGAGAGAGAGAGAGAGAGAGAGAGAGAGAGAGAGAGAGAGAGAGAGAGAGAGAGTGCTCTACTATTAAACTTGTACCCTCTGACTCAATCATGATGCTGTATTCAGTCAGACAAGTCAGCAGCTCATCCTTAATTATTTCTAGCTGATGGGCCAATCCATCAAAAAATGTCTGTCCCTGGAGAGAGAGGAAGGAAGGAGAAAGAGTAGATAGGAGTAAATGAGCGAGAAAGTGGGAGAGAGTAGGAAAAAGTAGCATTTGTCATTCTAGCAACTGAAGATAGCTAAACGTTGGCCTACCCTGAGGTATAATAGTTTTTGGACAGTAACACATTTTGTTTTGTTTAGGCTGCAACTCCAGTAGTTTAGAATATAATTTATTAATTGATATGAGGTTAAAATGCAGACAAACTTTACCAATATAAAACATTAAAGCCCCAATTAAATAATTATTTTCCCAACACAGACCAATTTAAAATTACAACCCTATTTCTTTGCAGCAGCTCTGAAGGGAGTCTGCTCCATCTGAAACATGGCCCACCAATCAATGCTGCTTCTTGAAACATAGTGAGTCATACCATGAACCACAAAGTCAGGTGAAAGCTAAAGTGCCACAAGGACAGCCACCTGTCTGTCTCAAAATACAGTGAAGAGGCCACGGTGACCAGGATCTGGTTTCAATTATGGGCCCTTTGAACATGGGCAATTTGAATTGAACATAACTTCCATATTGTTACTGAAGGCTTATGTAAGGCTTTGTGGGTACCTGACCAAATACACAGAAATGTGAGGTCGAAACAGGTTTTTGTGGACATCACCCCTGGCTGTTCTTATTATTACTCCACTTGCCCAACCAGGTATTTTTCAGCAGCAATCACGAGAGAAGAACACATTCTCTGGCCATGACTGAGCTTACTAGTGCTGGATCTACCAAAAGGAGTCACTAGACCGTGGCGACACAAGGCAGCTCTGTTCAATACCCATTTGGTGGCAAAGCTCTCACCTCCTGTCTGAAGTGATACTCCAAGAATTGCAATGATCATGCGCCACTGGACACGCAAGCATGCATGCAGTAGATGCCAGCACACCCATATACACCAGGACCAGCATATTGACAGCAACATGAAAGCGATATTGAAGGTTGTGCTATTCCGATGGCCCAGAAACCTCCAAGGTAATTTGCTGAAGCTGTCGATGACTGATGCTGCTCATTCCGTAGTCAGTAAATCCAATAAGTGTTTCCATACTAAAGCCTTTATGTCCAATTCAAAATCATTTTTTGTTTACTAACTAGATTTTTGTTTTGTGCTTTGGAGTGGACAGTCACTAATTTATTGTATTGCTTTTTTCAATTATTGGATTTATTGACAGAATTATAGGGATATAGATGTTAGGAGAGGTTTGTGATGTGTGGAGACTAGATTTGAAATCTGGCCTCCAGAGATGAGCAGCGTATATGCATGAGGCCAGTAGTGTTACCACATTGAAAAGTGCGGGAGTGCAAAGACGAAACAAAAACAACATTTCAATAACCAAATACGTTTTCAACATCACTGTATACCCATCGAATGCTGCAGTCATTTTAGATAATTTAAAAAATGAAGATACTACGCCCCGAAAGGATAATTCATTCCAGCTCGGCTGGTTAAATTCAGACATGACTGCTATCAGGCCTCATCAAAAATCGTACGCCCCCATACACCCATCATAAACCCCAGGCACTCATTCGCTTTCTCTGTGGAGACGTAGAGAGACACAGAGAGGGAGACAGAAAGATTAAAGGAGAGAGACATAGATAAAAAGAAAGAGTGAGGGCGAGACCCGGAATGATGGAGCGTGCGAGAGAGCCAGCGACAACTAGACGAGGAGAAACCAAGATAGACAGAGGGATAGAGGGAGAGATATAAACTAAGAGAGAAAAAGAGAGTGACACGGAGACAAAGAGAGACCGAGATGGAGAGGTAAAGCGAAAGGGAGGGATGTTCTCAAAGTCTGACTGAGTAATATTCCTTGCAGCACCATTAGCTGACGTCTCCAGATAACAAAGGGAGGATTAATCTGTATTCAGCGTGTGGCTAAGGGCTGTGCTGCCTGGGCCGCTCCATTCCTTTATCACAGGGCTGCTCTGGCCTTCCTCTAAAGGTAAGGTTAAAAACGCAGATTAGGCTTTGTTCCAGCACACCCCCTCTAATGAACCTTATCTGTCTTTCCCCAAACACTCATCGCTTTATTCACCCCATTTCGCTCCCTGGCATGCAGGCGTACATATCCTTCTATCTACCTGCACACTTCTACATCTCTCCTTTTTTTCATCCTTCCGTCCGTTCTGTATCGCCTCTCCCTTTCTCTTCCCTCTCTGACGAGTGGAGTTATAGACCTGTGTGGCTGCAGAGACAATTCCGGCACATTCATGATTAGCAACAGTATTAAATATTGACTCTTTAAACTCTCTAAGTCAGGTGTGGGCAAACTACCGCCCGCGGGCCAAATACGGCCCGCCGTGTCCTTTGATCCGGCCCATGAGGCGTTTTTTAAATTCAAAGCCGATTGACGCTTCAGAGCGTCAAAGTGACATCTGCCGATGCTTGGTATCATTGGAAAGAGGGGATTCTGCTGCAAATAATGAGGAATGGTTTGTTCATGTGGGTTAAGGACAACTGGAGATAGCACATCTCAAAGTTGGGTACTTTTCACTGACTATTTTGTTTAAATAAAAGTATTACAGACACAAATCAGGAATACGCCAACTTTTTGAGGGGGTGGGGCATGGCTGGGTTTTTAAAGACGTGTATAAGGAAATAGTAAAAATATGTAGGCTACCGTACATACAGTGTTTTATTTACTTATTTATGGTATATTGGGCTCTATATGACATCATACATGAAAATAATTGTGACAAAAGTTTGGTTTTGATGTATTCTTTTAGCCAAGAGTCTTCTGAATCCAAAACTATAAGGTACTTCACTGATGGACAAAGTATCATCCTTTCAGAAGCGATAAAAAAATATCAACATAGTTCCAGGTGGACTTCAGCCCCGTTAGACCTTGAAGCGTTCAATATATTAGTTTTTTTAACTCAAATTAATATCCCTATGCGTAGTTGTCTTGATTTGCAGGTGTCTGAGACAATACTAAATAGTTTTGAAACAAACTAGTAGTTAGTAGTTATAGAGAAGTCAAACAAGGAAATGGTTTTAGAAAACGAAACATTTATTTTCTGTAGGATACACATGGAACTGTGTAGGTGGCGTAGGTAATTTAATCAAAAAACATTTTCTATTTTTCACGCATTGCTATAGAATGCATCCCTTCACTTGGTTTCAAAAGCTCAATGTGGCCCTCAAGAAAAACGTTTCCCCACCCCTGCTCTAAGTGTTTGGCCTTAATATTGTGTTTCTACTGAGCTAACATATGGAATTGCTTAAAGATGATAATCCTATTGATCATTTGACTTTGGGGAAAATTACACTGAAATTTAATGCGGGATTCATATGAATTGAACAAAAATCTACTGGTGCAAAATGTGGCTAAACACATCATCCTAAGTGGAACGGATGTATTTACCTGTTTACTGCTCTCTTGTATCTATGACAAGACAACAAGATACAGTAGAACATATTTTATTACAGTAAGTGATGCATCTCTGGTATTCACACAAACCAGGTAGGTCTCCTCCACCTGTTCATACATAATACAGTGTATTATTATCCCATTGTAATTTCCTGCACACTCCAGGCATATGCTGTATCACCAGCAAGGGTGTAGGAACAGGGGGGGACGGGTGGGACATGTCCCCCCCAATGTTACAGAAAGGCAATGTGGTCCCTCCCAGTAACAATTAGTGAAAAATACATGGTGTCCCCCCCAATATCAAACCCGTTCCTACGCCCTTGATCACCAGGCTTTAGCAGATCGGTTCCATCAAGGTACGCCATACTTCTCAGCCCCCTCTCGTCTTTTCCCTCTCTTTTCCTTCCTCTTACTCCCTCAATCACTCACTCACTCTCTCTATCTCTCTATATATCTTTCTCTCCCTCCAGTCTAGATCCTTATACATCTATAACATGGCACACAAAATCATCTACACTTCCCTTTTCTACTTCCCCACCGTCCGCCATCTTTCCTTGCTACCATGATGAATTTGTTTCGAACTACACAAGCCCACATCCATCTCTCTTCCACTCTCCCTCTCCCCCACCCCCACTGTCTGCATTCCTCTATTTTCACTCTTCATCCCTCCATCTGTCCCCGAGCTACCATGATGCATCTCCATCACAGTACGACCCTGTCCGTCATCCCTCCATCTCACCAGCACTGGCAACCAACGTGAATCTGCATGAATGTACACAACCCAAACCAATCTCATTCTCTCCTCCCTACCCATCGTGCTAGTTCCAGACTCATTTGATTTCCCATCTAATCTGAGGCTGTGATCAGCGTTGGGTTAGGTTGCTGGTGTGGCTAGAAGTGATTGCTCTGCTGAGTGCAAGCTATGAGATAGTGGAGAAGACACCCAAGAATGTTTGTCACTGCTACAGCTACAGGATCCTGCAGCTTGCAAATAACACAGCTCCAGAGGCATAAAAGACAGGGCTCACCCTGCTTATGGTGCCCCTGAAGCAGGATTTGGTTCATGGGCCCCAAACCTTTTGCCAAACTACCGGCCCCTTCTTGACGGAAAAGGAGCATGACTTGAAGTTTCCTGCAACTGTACATTTTACCGTATTTGGTGTAGAGAACTGTTTTTAAGCAAAATTCTTCTGCAAATGTTTTCATATTAAGGATGTATGATACTTGTGCATTTATAATACATGTTCATATTATAGAGAGGAGTTTGTCCAGTTTTAATTAATGTCAAAGTGTGGTATTCAGCTATAATTACTACAAGTAGATCAATGGATAGACAATCTAAATTGTTTTTGCAGACATGGCTAGTTGAGTGAATGATCTAATAATAGGAAATATTATGATGCCCAACCAAGTTTTGAAATTGCACCTTGTTGTTTATTATTCTTTTCTTAATGTAATTACTGAGTTGAGACCCAACATAGTTCCGAAAAGAAAACTGCATGTCACTTATGCCTGGTGCCTGAAACCAATTACTGTTCTGTCAGCTACCAGACTTTCTCTGTCCTATGTGGGTGCATTTGTATCATCTCTCTGTCATCCTCTCTAGTAATTTTAAAGGTTCTTTATTGGCAAGGGAAATGTGTTTACATTTCTAAAGCAAGGGAAAAACAACAACCACAATAAATAAATCCAAAACAAATTAAACAAAGACAGAAACAATTAGAGAATAACAGTAAACAAAACACCCACCTGAAATGGAAAACGAATATAAATTGTTACATTTTTACAAGTTTTGTTGCGACAACATGTGATACTACACAAAAAAACAGTTCAAGTTGTAACCAATTCAGGTCCTTCAAAGCGAGGCCATACGGGAAACGTCTTTTAAGAACATTTTTTTTTAGGGATCTATAAAGAACCTTTTCAGGCAAGATGTTTTAGGGAACCATATTTGGTGTTAACTTGGATACCAAAAAAAATTGTTAATGAAAGAACTGTTTATGGTTCTTCATGGCAGTTTATACAAGAATGTTATTTTACAACTTTTTGCTTTTGTTCTTAGAATAACCTATATAAAGTTATTCTTGTACGATCCAATATTGTTTGTAGGTAGATCTACAATTTAATGGTTCTAGTAAGATCGCTTATTGGTTCTAGCGGGACCTATTATAAAGAGTTCTAGTTCTAGTATCAGATCCAATATTGGTGTTATGATGGCCAGGACTGGATAGGGCTGTCATGGCAGAAACTGATGGTGTGGGGGACTATTTGTTATATGTATTTAGTGATATTATTTACACTGTGTTTGTGTTTTGTTTAATGCGCCAACCTCTGGGCACTGGGAGAGTGGTAGGCACTTGGTTACTCATTACGCATGAATGATTCACTGGGTAAATACCTGCACTGGCGTGTAATGAGTAATCAAGATGTGTCATGGCTCCGCCTCCCTGAGCTGTCTTCCCCTCTCCTTTTATGTGCCTTCCCTCCCTTCTGGTTCCCTTGTGTGTCTGTGTCTGGTCTGTTCTGTGTTTGTTTGTCTGTTCCAGTCCACGGTTTCCCAGTTTTCCTACTCACATGAAGGCACCCGTTCCCGAGCATCAGTCCCCATCTGTGATCATCCCCTGCACCTGTTCCTCTGCACACCTGGGCTCATTGCTGCTCTCCCTTTATTAGGGAGATGACAGCAATCAGTCCTTGCCGGATTATTGTTGTACTATCAAATGTGTCAAGTCCCGAGCTACCTCTATACCTGCCAGTCTGAACACTGTGCAGTTTATTACTTTTTGCCTTTTATATAGCCAGTCTGAGTGCTGCACCTTTATGGTTACAAATTATTGTTTTGCTAACTCTGGTTCTCCGTGCCTTCATTTCCAGTACCTGCCTGTGATGATAATCCGAAGCCCTTGCTCCCTTGGACACCTGCCTGTCTTCTCCAGTCATCTGACCATACTTCGCTATCTGCTTCTGTGCCTGCCTGGGTTGATAATCCGCAGCCCTTGCTCCCTTGGAACCTGCCTGCCATAACTTCATTATTGTTGTTACTCACCACTCTGTTGTCTGCGTTTGGATTCACCCTATGTTCTGAGCCCCAATCGTGACAAGATGCCTATTTAACCCAGTGTTCCGTAATGGTCAGCGCATGTTAGTGTAAGTTGCTAATTCTGTCATGGAGGCGATGAGATGTGGAATCTATTCTATCCTGTGATCTGTGCTGTTGGTCTACTTAGTGAGTTTACATATTTGATTGAGCCCGTACCTCAAATCCTACATTGGTTCCTGGGAGACCTTAATATCCATGGTCTACTGAGAAAATTGTATATCATCTCTGAAAGGAACATATATATAATCATATACTGTACAACCTAAACAATGACATAATTTACAGCATGCTGATCTTAAAGCTTTAAGGACAAAACAGACTTAGGTTCAATCAATCAATTAATTTTATTTTTTATATAAGTCACAAAGTGCTTACACAGACACCCAGGCAAAGAGTAAGCAACAACAAGAAACTGAAGTGGCTACCAGAAACCTTCTAGTAAGGTTGGAACCTAGGCAGAAACGTAGAGAAGAACAAGACTGAAAGGTGGCCAGTACTCTCCTGGATGTAGAGTTGGAGATTATAATGCTCATGTGTGTACTGTATGTCAACGTCCCTTCTTGTCTCACTTCCTGAGAGGATATATGTTGGCGTCATTTTTGGATTGCCGCTTCACCCTGGAAATTTTCCGTGTTCTGGTTGTTTTGTGTTTGTACTAATTCTTTTTTTTGTTTGTTTTTATCATCATCATCTTTACCCTCTGGCTATCTGGGTGTGAAATTTGATTTTTTTGTTGGTTGACATGAAGTAGAAATAGTTGAATACACAAGCTTGCATTACAGCTAGTAGCTTGTATCTCGGCATGGCCTGTGAGCTGTGTTTCTGTGGTGTTTTTAACTGCTAGGCTCTGGTGCTGGTTAGGTTGGTTTGGATGGTCTCCCCAACTTTCTCACACCCAACTTTCATCCCCCTACAATATGATACGCGCTTTTGGATCTACCGCCCTTCTCCTGTTGTAACCCTGCGTGTTCGCTTGTCTGGCATTCTATGTAGACGTCCCTACCTACGTCAGGGCTCACATCGCAATTTGTCTGTCAACTCTAACACTGGTAGCAACATCATCTCTCTCTGGTCTCACTCCCGTCGTCCTAGATACCCACCGTATCGAACTGTAAATCTTTGTTTTCTTCGCCCCCTCCACCCTACAACCATCTGTACCCCCAACTGCCCTGTCGAACTACCAATCTTGCTCTCCTCAACACCTGTTCTATTAACAATAAAGTGCCGCTGCTCCACTAGCTAATGCTGGACAACATATTAGACTTCCTTTTTCTAACCAAAACCTGGCAACAGCCTGATGATTTTTCTCTCACTCAATCTAGCTACTCCCCATGGTTATAGTTACCTCTGCCACTTCCACCTCACTGGTCGTCGTGGCCTTGATGTCTTGTACAAATCCATGAACAAATTAACTATACTATCATTCCCCTTATTCTCCTCATTTGAATATATTGCCTATAAATCACCATGCTCCCTGACCACTATCCTTGTATATCGTCCACCAAACATTTATGAAACATTTGTCTCTGATCTAGTGGAGCTACTTACAATTGCTACATCATTCTCCCCTAACCTACTCCTGCTCAGTGATACAAATGTTATGTTGACTCACCAAACTCCAAACTTACCTCTGATTTTGATTAATTAGGGGCCACACACTTGACCGTGTTTGGTTCGTTGGCCTCAACATCTCCAGCATTTCCCCTTCTGTGTTCCCCCTGTCTGATCACAATATTCTAAGTTTCTCTTTCTCCTCAAACATACCGCACAACACTGATAAGCGTCTTATCTCATTTTGTAATAATAAAGCTGTTGACCCCCTCCAGCTATCTGATGCCATCTGCTTTGCACTTCCTCTGGAACATGCCCCCCAACATTTCTGATGATCTGGCTAACCAGATCAACAGTGCTCTTTCTATCTCCCTCACAACCTGGCACAACTGAGAGCTAAAGATGTTTCATTCACATCCTCATCTCCCTGGTTTACCCCTGAGCTCCATTCTCTGAAGCAGGTTGGCCGCCACCTAGAACACCTGGTTAGATCAACGGGGCACACTATCCACACTGACGCATACAAACACCACATCTCCACATACAGAGATGCCCTCAGTGCTGCCAGGTCCTCCTACTTCTCCAACATCATCAATCGCTCTAACAAGAACCCACATACCCTGTTCTCAACAGTGAACAAGTTACTTTAGCCCCGCCATGACACCCATAGGTCACCCACTCTGCCTGCCAATGCCTTCCTTAATTTCTTTAAAGACAAAATCACAGAAATCAGTGCACCGCCAGCTGTCCTTCAAACGCAACTTAAGATATGAACTCAATTTACCTGATCATTTTGTCTTCATTAGGGACTTCCCAAAACTTGTGACCTCAACAACTAACTCAAAAGTAATTGTAAAAGTAACTTTAGCCAACACTGCTCATTAAAGCCTGCCTGGCTGCACTCTGGTCCTACATCACACAAAATGTCAACCTTTCCCTCACCCATGGCACTGTCCCCTCTATCTACCAACCTTCTGCTGTCACTCCCATTTTAAAGAAGCCCAGACTGAACTCCAAAACCACCTCCGCAAAAATTACCTCTCTGCTGATGCTGGTGCCGTCATCATCCTGATTATCTTGGATCTGAGTGCCGCCTTCGACACAATGATCCATTAGATCCTCCTTACCAGACTCGAGGGTCTGGGTGTTGAGGGAACTGCACTCTCCTGGCTGTAAGCCTATCTCACCAACCGCACCCACTGCATTTCCTTCAGTGACCACAAATTGGATATAACTACAGTCAACCAGGGTGCCCCCCAGGGCTCTGTTATCGGTCCCCTGCTCTTCATCATCTACATCCTCCCTCTTGGTCAGATCCTCCACCATTTCAACCTAGACTTTCACCGCTACGCTGATGACAGTCAGATTTTCTCTTGCCCATATTGAAATTAGAATTAGAATTAGAAAAACTTCATTGTCGATCACTAATGATATAATTTTTTCTTTGGTCTGTCTCTCTAACATAAAGTCATGGATGCACCCCACCTTCCTTAAGCTCAACAGTGACACAACAGAACTCCTTCTCATAGGCACTAAAACCACCCTCAATTAAACTGGCACTTTCTCTCTCCATTGATGACACAGTGGCTTCCCCTTCCCCCTATGCTTGTAACCTAGGCATCATCCTTGACTCCACCCTCTGTTTTGAGCAACAAAAAATAACAGCCTGTCAAATCCAAATTTTTTCATCTTCACAACATTGCTAAACTCAAATCCACCCTCCCCACAACTGCAGCCTAAACTCTGATTTATTCATTCATCTCCTCCACTGGCCCCCTGTCACTTACTGCATTCAATAGAAAATACTCCTTCTGACTTATAAAGACCTCCACCAACTTGGTCCTCCTTACCTTTCGGACCTTCTTCTTCCCTATCAACACTCATGCTCACTCCACTCTGGTTTGGCAGGCCACCTCATCATCCCCAGGTCCAAGCTACAGAGCTTTGATAACAGGGTTTCCTCAAGAGTTGCTCCCAGGCTCTGGAACTCCCTGCTTCAATCCATCCATGACTTTGATTCTGTTAACATGTTCCGCCACCGCCTTAAGCCTTTTCTGTTTAAACAAGTCTTCCCATAGCACATTTGCTGTTGTCTTTTTTGCTTTTCTTTGTTCTTTGTTTTGCAAATTTTTGTAAATCGTCTTTGGGTCCTTGAAAAGCGCTATATAGTACAATGTATTATTATTATAACAGGTGGTTAAGGGACCTGTTTCAGGGACCTTGGCAACATCTGCGGTACTTTCTAGACATTATTTTCATCTTCTCCTCCCGAACTTCTATCCACATTTATATACACACACCTGTGCCATATCACATCATTATTACTGCTCACCGGTTCTCTGTTTTCTAATATACAGTAGCTTCTGTGTAAACCTTTAGTTTTTGCTGTCCTCTTCTGCTGCTGTTGATTGTTTAATTTTCATTCTAAAAGACAACTAAAAGATGAATATTGTATATGACCAGCTGCCTTGCATGGCAAGTACCAGTGCAGCTGTCTAAACTGCGTAGACATTTCTCTGCTTCCCACCTTTCAAGGCATAGCCTTTTATTTGTGCATTATTGCTGCCCGTAAGATCTTGTGCCTCACACACTACAGTACATAGAACAGTGTCAGGAGTGGGTCAGGTTTAAATGATGCACCCTATCAGTCCTCTGAGCTGTCTGCAACATTATGGTGGTGGGAGCTGCCTACGTCGTAATGGCGGGGGGAGCTGCCTGCATCGTCATGGTGAGGGGAGCTGCCTGCGTCGTCATGGTGGGGGGTGCTGCAGACACCATCGCCATCTTGGGAGCTCACAACATCAGGGCAGGGGGACCTGCCAATGCCATCACCAGCTTGCCATGCCTCCAGTTCTGCCAGAAGAGGCGCTACACCAGTCAGTGGCCCAGCCTGCCATGCCTCCAGCCCAGCCAGAGGAGGTGCTACACCAGGCTCTGGACCGCCCTGCCATGACCCCTGTCTAGCCAGAGGAGGTGCTACACCAAGCTCTGGCCCAGACAGCCACACCTCCTGCCCAGCCAGAGGAGGCGCAACTCCAGGCTCTCCCCCAGCCTGCCACAGGCTCCGCCCCTCTTGCCAAAACCTACAGCGGCTGTAGATGATCTGGCCCTGCCTCCTGCAATAGTACCACCAGATCCTGCAGAGTATGTGGCTCCACCCCCAAGTTCTTTAGTTGGTCCAGGGGCGTTTCTCCCACCGGTGCCACTGGTTTTTGAAACCACATTTAGATTCAGGGGAGATGTTTGGTTGACTTCCTGATCTTTATTTGTTCTTTATTTGTTCATTTGACTCAATTCAAAGATTGACTTGATTCAAAACTAACAGTCAAAAATGTTGTGGTAATGTCACTGCATGCCGAGTTGGGAGTTACAACTTAACTACAATGGCAACTAATTGCTGTATTGCTTTGTGAACAAAGGTGTTACCTTGCAGGTACTCCCAAATGATTAATAACCATGGCAACTAATGACTGTGTGAAAAAATATGTATATTGAAATCAACCAGCCCATACTGATTAACAAAAGGTGGTGGCTGCTTGTGCGCTATCCAGCAATCCAGTAGCCTGAGCACACTGCTTGACCAGAGGGTAAATATAGTGTTTATATCTGGTCGAAGTAAGTTTAATATGTATACACTAAAGGCAAACAGCATCTAGATAGAATGTATGTTTCTGACCGTCCTGTCTGGACCTTCTTTGGAACACCATTCATTTTGTTTTACTGTTGGGACTGAAGTCAGATCGAATCTGTGCAAAACATCTACGTGTGTAAGAGTAGACATTTGAATTCACAGACTAGTAAGATGAGGCCAAGTGTCAGACTACTTTAGTGCCATCCCCAGTTAATTGATAGAAATCCTGAGGAAGGTCTGGTGCATTCCCATCTCACCGTCTGCCCCTCAGGTAAAACATCTGAGTGTTTGACAGCAAAAATCTTTATTCTGATATCAAAGATTTGTAAAGTATCATACATACATGCCAATGTATTTTATGTTGCTGGGGGCCATTAGTCTGTTCTCTTCCAACAGGTCTGGGGCACTCAAGGGTTTTGTTCTATGTGTCCTGCCACTGAGGTTGGTTGTTCTGCTTTTGTCAATGGGGAGGGCTTTCTTTGGGTTGCTCGCTCATGGGTTGCCCCAGATACAGGTTCCCCCCCCCCCCCCCCCATTATTTTTGTCTCTCCCTCTGCCACCACACTTTTTCAATTTGACGTGGGCTTAGTTCCTGCAGCTTTAGCAGAGCCAAGCCGGGCGTTGCCAATTACCACGCCGTGTTGCCTTCGCATTTTCAATTCCACATTTTACACTCAGAAAGGTAAACCCAAATATGTGTGGATGTATATTGCACAAAGATGATTATATCTGGCTCCCACTAAGTGTCGGAGTGAGGAAGCCGAAATGTTACGCCTGTCAGACAGAGAACTAACTTTCTTCCTCAAAGACATATTTTAAGTTCACTGCAGGAAAGCACTACTGTGTTGAGTTGAGACTTGTAATCCATTTTCTCACTCCGTTGACGAGTGACTGACAGAAGACACCAGCCGCCCACAACTCCAAGCGTATGGATGAATCATTGCGATGTGAACTGTAATTACACACTAAAGATTTCATGTATATGAACTCATATTTAATGTATGAGAAATCGCATGAAAGGAAATGGAGACAAACGGTGCATATGCACACACACACCTCCTCCTCTAACCTAACAATTAAGCTTGAGTACGCTTCTGTACACGGCAATCAAAATTAGCCAGTTATGGCGTTTAATTACATTACATTGACATGCAGGCACTCTCCCCTAAATTGGCTCCCATAAGAAATGATGGGTACTGATGCGTGGTTGGCTGGGTGAATATGCTAAGTGATCTGAGAGGAGCTCAGTTCTTACACTGTAAATATTCAGACTGGCAGCATAACTTCCCCTGTTCTCCAGCCTGGCCTTGTGATCCCAGCGAGGAAGATTCTGGGGGGTGAGTTTAACAGTGAGTGGACGCTTTTTACCGTGAGACCCCCTTTAGCCCTGGACCTTCACAGGAAATGATTAATTCAGGAAATTCAGGCTGCACAAGGGTGCCGGGCCTCCCCTGTCCCTTGTTTAGGAACTTAATTTACCCTTCTCCTATTGATTAATTCATGGCCCTGATTCAATTTTCACATGTTTGCCAATTGTCCTTCACAACTCCTGACTCCCCGATCTCCCTCCTGACTCCCCATGGGTGAGGTGCCATGAGGATGTGTGCCTGGAAAGTTTAGCTCCCCCATTAGTGGCTTAGAAAAGAAACAGGGCTAAGAGTCCTCTCTGGATCATTCTTTTCTACTCAATTATCAGTCTTTTTCTGTGTTAAGAAGGAAAGGTTAGTTAAATATTGATGATATGTTAAGTCTTCTGTAATTGGGGACTAGTGCAAAGACCTCTTACATTACAATCAGTCAAATAAATCATATCTGTAGAGCACAACTACACATTTATCATTCACAAAGTGTTTAATATCGTCAACCTTGGCGTATAAGCTTCTGAATTCACTATAGACATCTATTATGCTGATGCATTCATAATGAAGGTCACTAAGCACCATCTGGAATGGACGGCATCCTGCTTGCTGAGGAACTCTGCCTTGCTACCTTACAGTAGCAGAGGTGCTAATATGATGGCCTCCCATTGAGTTTTAACAGACTGCACTAGAGTTGGGGTCAATTCCATTAAATTTCAACTCAACTTCAGGTTAATGATTAACACTCAGGAACATTTGAATTTCAGTTTGTTTTACTTTATAAAATCACTGAAATCAACTCAAAACAATCTAGTTTCCATCAATATATATATAAAAAAAGAGAAAAGTGCCAATTTCCAGGCAATTTTAATGATTTATTAAGCTATGTAACAATCATTGGTTTGTGGTCATTGAAATTGAAATTGTTTTTTGTAAAAATACAATATTAAAAAAAAGTTAGCCTTTGCCCTTAACTCTGCCAACCGCTTACTTGAAACCAAGGGGTACACTGCTTAACTGGCAACAATGGCAGCCAGATCATCCAGAGAGTCCCATAAATGTATTTTCAGCTTAAATAACTGATTTAAAAATGACGACAGTCTAGTTTTGTGCTCTACACAGGCCTGTACATATATATTTGCAACCAATGTTCTTAATTGAAACATTTTTAAAAATCACTGATTTGCACAACAGTCCCGCATATCTCTGACTAGCCTTGAATGTACTCCATGCATGTCTACAGTTTTAACTAAACTCCATTAGCAGCGAATTTCGTTTGATATCAGTGAATAACACAATTTGCTTTGGAGATATGGATACGTGCTTTATGACATAACCATAACCAAGTGGTGTCTCATTTCATAGGGGTATGTTTTCATCTCTATCCTTTACCACTCAGTTTTGAGGGACAAGGGCTAGGGATAAGGTGAAGGGGTAGGGGAAGGGGTAAAACAGAGAAATGGGATTTGTGTTTGAGTTGCAATCGGATATTCCATATTACGTTCTGTAATTTAATAATAATGTAATATAATGTACAAAAAAAATCCAATGACATTAATAATAAATGGTTTTAAAAAATGTTTACAAATATATACTGTAGGTAATTAAAGATACATTTTTACCTGTCACCCTTTGTGCTTCATCATGGGGAGAAAACATGTAAAACACAATTTTATTTTCCTCTTAATATAGTACATCATGACTGTCTTATTTTGCAACAACAAACAAGAGCGATTTAGCATATTTTTGTCCTCTGTACACAATTATTTATTTTGCAATCTCAAAGTTCTATCCCCAATGTCAGGATCGGCACAGGACAAGGTAAGAATCCAAATGCAGAGATGAAATGTAATAGTACTGTTTACTGTGGTATGGTGTGTGTAGGGTATATAGCTTCAGTCCGGCAGGCAAGGATGGTCAGGTGTCAGGCAAGGAAAAACTGTGACTAGGAAATTGGCTTGATCAGTAAGAACACGAAATGGAATATTTACGTGGCTGTACAATAATGCAGCAGTTGATTACTGACTTCAACTCCCTAATAAAGGGAGAGGAAGGCAATCAACCCAGGTGTGGCCGAGTAGCAGGTGCAGGTGATGACTGGAACTGGAACTGGTGATTAGGGAGTGCAGGGGAAAACCCGGAACCGGAATGGGGACCAAGAAAGGGACAGGGAGACAGCTCAGGAGGATGGATTCCTGACAGTGCCCCTCCCCCGAGGGATGCCACCAGGCAGACCAACCGGAGCCCCCGGCTTCCGGCGGTAGAACTCCCGGACCAGGGAAGCATCCAGGATGTGTCGACGGGGAACCCAGCTCCTATCTTCCGGACCATTTCCCTCCCAGTCGACGAGGAACTGGATCCCGCGACCCCGACGCTGGGAGTCCAGAAGGCGGCGGACAGTGAAGGCAGGACCGCCCTCAAGGATACGTGGAGGTGGAGGTCTAGGAGGAGGGGGTAACAGAGGACTGAGACGGACAGGCTTGACACATGGAACACGGGGTGGATCTTCATGGACGGGGGCAGACAGAGCTTGACAGGCACAGGGTTCACAACATGGTCAACAACAAAGGGGCCAAGGAAATGGGAGGAGAGCTTGCGGGAGTCTGACCTGACCGGAATGTTCTTGGCCGAGAGCCAGACCTTGTCCCCAGGGGCGTAGGCAGGAGCAGGGGTCCTGCGACGGTAAGCCTGTCTCCCGTAGGCATCCGTGTTCTTCAACAGTGCCCCCCGTGCCCGGTCCCAGGTCCTGTGGCACCGACGGATGTGAGCCTGCACGGAGGGCACCGCCAGGTCCTTTTCATGAACAGGGAACAAGGGGGGTTGGTAGCCATACATGCATTGAAATGGTGACATACCCGTAGCAGCAGTCGGCAGGGTGTTATGGGCATAGGCCACCCACGGCAGTTGGGATGATCAGTGGGTGGGGTCAGCCGAGGCCAGACACCGCAGGGTAGTCTCCATCATCTGGTTACCCCTCATCCAATTGGCGGATGAATTCCTGGTCAACAAAACAATCCTCCGCCCCCGAATGAAGCAATGCAGTAGAAGGAGTGGATTGACCTGAGTAATGAACAGTAGCAGACAACGTGGTTCGTGAGCTAGCTGAGGAACCAAATGTGGTCTGGCCCGCTAGGATGGTTCCTTAACCCTGCAGACCCGGTTATTTTCCCGGTTTGATAGGACACAAGGATATGTAGTGACCCGGTTCCCCACAATACAAACAGCATCTTGAAACCATGCGTCTCACATTAGCCTGGTTGTTCAATGGCGGTCGAGTGGATGGTGTTAACCTGCTCTCACCTTGGCATTTCTCCTTCCTGCGTGTTCCTCATACGGTTGTCCACCCGCATGGATAGTGTAATGAGGTCATCTAAGGAATCCGGTTCCGGGTAGGACACCAACTCGTCCTTGATGGCGTCTGTTAAGCCATTCTGGAAAGCAGCTAGCAGGGCGTCGGTGTTCCAGACGCTCTCTACGGCAAGAGTGCTGAAAGAATTTATATATTTTCTTCTGTGATTCCTTTTCAACAAGTTAGCATTTTGTTTGATCATCTAATCAGTGTCTACACCTGTTTCTCCTTAACCAGCCATACATCTCTGTGTTTTGTCTTTGTTCATCTGTTTTGTGTTGGGTGGATACTCTACCACTCGGAGACACTTAACTACTATTTATTCCATTCTGGACTAGTGCTAGTAAGTCTGGTTTCTAGTATTCTATATAGTATTGTATTACGTTCTAAGCAATCACCCTTCTGCGCACCTTTGGTTTTGTTACTCAGTCTTCTGGTTGCTCCTGGTTATGTTTTGCATACATTCTTCTTCATTAAGAACACACCATTAATTACACATTACAAAGTAAATGACTGGGTACAGGATGATTATATCTAAAACGAAAGTGCACTGACCTAGAAAAACTGAAATCAAAGCATTTCTGTTTGCTCTTTAAAACAATCTAGCATTGGTTTAGGTATCGTTTAGGTATCGGTATCGTTATGAGTAGTCACATAGGGTATCGGTAAAGACCCATACAATACCCAACCCTACTGCTCGCTCAACCAGAAAGTCTAGAACAGTGCCCAAGCCACCTCTGATGCCCAAGCTGCCACAAGCAGTCACTAAAGCACAGCAAGATAACACGCCTCCTATCTGGTCAGAGCAGGAAGGTCTGAATCTGAGCACTGCTTCCAAAAGCAAACACTTGATGTGAGAGAAGCCACTCGACCAACTCACATGGGTACAGCGCCAGGATATCGAACACCACCCAATCATGATTTGACACGGAGAATGCTAGTAAAATGTTACTTGTCAAGGCTGAGCAATAAGGCCGGAGTATCTCAGCATCCAGAGAGTCAACAGCAAAACAAACAAACAAAGCCACCATCTCACAGCAGGACAAGCAAAATAAAAGAACCCAACAGGATAACCAACAAACCTGCAGGATAGTACCCCTGATGATTTCAATAGGTCACAGTATTAATTAGAGAATTCCTGAGACCAACATACATTAGGTGCATTCCTTTTTTAATTTTTAATTTACCCCATTTTCCTTCCCTCCCAATTCCCACTGTCCCTGCCTTATCAACAGCTCCCCATCTCCTTGGACAGATCTGTGGGATGGCCGATTCTTTTCACACTGCTCATCCAACACAGAAGCCTTTAGTCAGTATGGGATGATTACGCTCACCAATTATACTTCCGTGATTTAATTTACAAGCCTCCAATCTGCACACGAGCCGCTGGAGTGCAACGTGGCACGGTAGATGATTCTATCCCAAATCCCAGGCAGCACTATGCCAATTTATTTCCTTAGTTTACCTGTATTTTACCAGGCAAGTTGACTTAGAACATTTTCTCATTTGCAGTAATGGCCTGGGGAGAAGGAGGGAGGAGGGGAATGAATGAGTCAATTGAGAGATAGGGATGTTTAGGTTGCCATGACAGTATGAGGGCCAAATTGGAAATTTGTCCAGGACACCAGGGATAACACCCCTATATGGCTTTAGATCAACGCCAAATGACGCGCACATGCAGTACGTCTCGCGCAAGCAACATCTATAATGTTTGAGGGAGCTAACGACTGGAGTTGCAAGAGCAGAACTGTACTTGCCAGAAGAGTCCTTGTGTCGCGCTAGGAGAAACCTTGTGTCGCACGAGGGGAAACCGTGTGTCACGTGAGGAGAAACCTTGTGTCGCGTGAGGAGAAACCGTGTGTCGTGCGGGTATCTGCTATATTGCGCATGCACAGCAAGAGTGTTGTGTGGAAATTGCAATTAAGACGTTGCATGTACAGGTCCTTCTCAAGAAATTAGCATATTGTGATGAAGTTCATTATTTTCCATAATGTAATGATAAAAATTAAACTTTCATATATTTTAGATTCATTGCACACCAACTTAAATATTTCAGGTCATTTATTGTTTAATACTGATGATTTTGGCATACAGCTCATGAAAACCCAAAATTAATCTCAAAGAATTAGCATATTTCATCTGACTAATAAAAGAAGTGTTTGTAATACAAAAAAAGTCAACCTTCAAATAATTATGTTCAGTTATGCACTCAATACTTGGTCGGGAATCCTTTTGCAGAAATGACTGCTTCAATGCGGCGTGGCATGGAGGCAATCAGCCTGTGGCACTGCTGAGGTGTGATGGAGGCCCAGGATGCTTCGATAGCGGCCTTAAGCTCATCCAG